>BGNK01001215.1:49927-159004 GCA_003297005.1 Symbiodinium sp. clade A Y106 | reverse complement strand
AGGTGCGCCGCAGTCTTCGTCAGCCGGGGTTTAAGACTTAGGTCGTAGATCATAAGCTTCTTCCGGATCTGAGATTGCATATCTAATTTTAACTGTTGGGTCATCTTTACTTCACTTAGCACTATTGTTGCTGGGGGGGTGGGGGTGGGAGTGGGGGTGGGGGTGGGGGATAATTGGACAATGACAGGCCAGCCTTGAGACTTTATTCTGCGATTCTTTCTGCTTGGCGTTTAAGAGAATGCGAGTCAAGCATGGCCGAGATGAGAATTTGTCAGGTTCAAGGGAGCCGCTTTCCTGCATACTGTTAACTGCTTCGCACCCCGGGCATTCACGTGAAGAGGGTGCGTTTTCCTTTTTCTCGTCCTCCTCCTCCTTAGTAGTTGTAGTAGTAGTACTGTAGTGGTAGAAGTAGTAGTCGTAGTAGTAGTAGTAGTAGTAGTAGTAGCAGTAGTAGTAGTAGTTGCAGCAGTAGCCGTAGTAGTAGTAGTAGCAGCAGTAGCAGTAGCAGCAGCAGCAGCAGGAGCAGGAGCAGGAGCAGGAGCAGGAGCAGTAGCAGTAGTAAGTAGTCGTAGTCGTAGTCGTAGTCGCAGTCGCAGTCGCAGTCGCAGTCGCAGTCGCAGTCGCAGTCGCAGTCGCAGTCGCAGTGGCAGTGGCAGTGGCAGCGGCAGTGGCAGTGGCAGTGGCAGTGGCAGTAGCAGCAGACAGTAGCAGTGGCAGTAGCAGCAGGAGTCAGTAGTAGTAGTCGTAGTAGTAGTAGAAGCAGCAGGAGTAGTGGTAGTAGCAGTAGTAGTAGTAGTAGCAGCAGGAGTAGTGGTAGTAGCAGTAGTAGTAGTAGTCGTAGTGGTAGGGGTGGGGTAAGGGTAGGTAGGGGTAGTGGTAGTGGTAGTAGAAATAGTGGTCGCAGTAGCAGTAGCAGCAGCAGCAGTAGTAGAAGTAGTCGTCGTCGTTGTCGTCGCAACGTTTTGGTCACAAGAGGAACAGTGGTAGGCAGTGGCTCGAAACTTTTTCCCTGAAATGCTTATCTTGAGATCCCAAGCCCCAGATCCTGCGGTCCTACACACTAAACATCTTGGGTCAGGTAAGAGGCTTGCAGTCGAAGATAGCAAAAGAAGTGTTCAGCCTGCTTTTAGCTGCATGTTGCTTTAAGAGTCAGAGGGCTTTTTTCTCAGTTGGGGCTGCCTGGATTTTGGATAGCGCCTTTTGGCCAGGAATACCAGCCAAGAAACCCTAACCCGATCAACCCCAAAACATAGCCCGCAAAACTAAATGTGACACGTAAAACCACGGAACTCAAGCCACCAAGCTCGAAGCCCCCAGGGAAAGAAGCCCCAAGCCTGCGCGTGCCCGGACTACCGAGACCTTCCAATGTCCCTTAATTCTGGAATATAATGTTTAGGGTTTAGGGTTGGGCGTTAAGGTTTAAGGTAATGTAAGTCATATGAGCCTTCTGTACTGTAGGGTACATTCCTGATTCAAGGGATATTGGAAGGCCAGTGCACCACCGTAGAGCTTTAGCCGGCCAGGACCAAGACAACCCCTATTGGAACAAGGTACGGGTTTGGCATTCTGAGGTTGGGGGTTTGTTCTTCAGGATTCGCTTCTCCTTGCGCATTAGGCTCTAAATCATGAACACAGTAGCCACAATTGGGAACTGCACCGGAGGGTCTGGGTGGGGCAGAGAGCTTGGGTTTAAGGTTGCAGGTTGACAACGATTTGGGAGTTTCCGAAAATTAGGGGTACCTTATTTTGGGGTCCTTATAATCAGGATCCGACTATTTAGGGTACTATATTAGGATCCTTATTTTCGGAAACTCCAATTTGGGGTGTCCCTAAACCCTAAACCATTCGGGGACCCTCCACCCCCAAAGCATCAGTCGTTCACGGAGCTTACTTTGAAGGTAACATAGGGACCTTACTAGTTACCTACACTATTTTCGTGGTTCCTTCTTGTAATTATAGTGGACCCCCCCAAAACCCTATTCAGTAAACCCTCATAGTGCCCTTGACTGGCCCTCCCTAAATAGGAACCCCGTGTCCATTAAGGGCTCCTTTAAGGGCTCAAAATTATTAAAGCCCCTATAGTACCACCTCGGCCCGGAGTTCTAGTGCCGTTTTTGGTGAAGTGCATTTTTTCTAGGAAAGCTGGGACCTTGGGCGTGTGCTTCGCTGGTTTGTTCGGCAATTTTGGGGGGGTAGGTATCCGCAAATATTCAATCAAGAAGATAGACAGATCCCTGCATGCTCCAATTTCATGGTCCTAGTTCAAACCAAAGAACCAAACCGACAAAAACGCAAGCACGTGAATTTACCAACCCAACAGCAAAAGAAGCAAAACCACCCACAAAAGCATAATGACAAACACAAATCTGAAAGAACGTAAAATAAATAAGCTGATCTTTTCAGCACTCTTCGAGATATTATTCCCAATGTCGACGAGTCCCGGAACATAGCTTTTGTCGGCTCGTTTGCTTTACGTGTTTCTTGTTATTGTTTTGGTGCTTTTGACTCTTGACTCCCTGTTCTATTGGCCATTGCTTCTTTTGCCGTTTTCCCGATGACGTTGCTGGTGTTCTCCACGATTTTTGCTCACGGGGCGTCTGAGTGTGGTATTGTGTGGTCTTTTTTTGTGTAAGGCAAAGGAGTCACAGATTCTCAACACTTTCCGTGCTTCGTAATTTCACTTGCACTTGCAGTCTTGACACTGCAGGTGTCCAAGCCTTGCTATTTTCCACCGTCACGTTTTCTTAAGTTTGTTTCATCTTTTTCGAAGATGAACATATCTTTGCAGTCTTTACTACATGATAGTCTATGTGACCTGTAACAGTAAATAACCCTGTAACACTGTATCGCAAGATGCTTTCACACAGTGTGCTGTACTATGCCAATTCTGAACGTAACATGGTTCCAAGTTGTATTACGTCAGCAAACCAACAAACACGCACACCCCACACAACGCAGTCCTCATGGAACCAATAATACTAGTATCCCGCAACATGCATCGCCCGCGTCTCGCCTACCGTATTTGTTGCATAGAAATATTCTAGCAATGCTGATGATAAGGTCAGTACTCGTACCTGCAGCCTTGATTAACACAGTCGAAGCGGTTCAGCAGTTAAGCATCAGGTTAAGTAGTATGAATAGCTCAATATCTTACCCAACTTTTTTGTACGGTATACTTCCCTGAGTCCCTCCGGCTGTGCCGTTACTTGGGCTGAGAGGAGACTTAGTAGTAGGGTCGGTCCATCTTTTCGGGGTAGTATGATCCCTAGATATCCCAGAGGTTAACCTTTAGTTCCCCCAGGATGCCGGACAGGTAAGAAGACGAAAGCAAAATCACCCCCGAGCCGATTCTGTGGAGTCGAATGTGAATGAAGCTGAGGCATTTCTCAGTAACCCAAAGATTTGTAGTTCTCTTTCATTACCAGAAAACTTGATCATAATCTTCATGTGGAGCGGGCAATCAACGCATGCACTACAAGCCGATACGGTCTCAGTTTAATTCGCACGAAACCTCGCGGTGTTGGGCGAGTTAACCTGCGTCCCTTTCTGAAAAACTGACCGCAAAGCCTTCGTTCATTGCGACCTAGTCGAACCCCTAACCTAAGCCTGAACTCTTATACCCTGAACTAGCCTGCAGGTGTCTACAACTCGCAGCCCCCCAAAGCGGGCAGACGCGGCTGCTGTCATGACCAACGAACGGATTCTCGGATGCAAAGGGGAGTTTCCGAAAATTAGGATTACCCTATTTTGGGGTCCTTATAATAAGGGTCCTACTATTATACTATATTAGGGTCCCCTATTTTCGGAAACTCCCATATGCTCGTAACCCAGGGTTTAGAATGCCAAACAAAGCCCTCCGAAAGGACAATAGTCTATGGTCTACAAGATTCCACATGTGGAGGATTGAAAGAGCGACTTCCAGTAACTCGAATTGCAGACTTCGCGCCTAACCCTAAACCGGTTGGTTCTAAGAAGACTACTATAGGGGCCTGAATAGTTGCCAGTGCTATTTTGGGGGTTCCTTACCCAAAACCATATTCTAATTATTAAGGCCAGAGTAACAACAGGACATGACAGGCTTTTGCAGCCATCCATTCACCACGGCACTGTCGCGCTGATTGTGTGGGGATTGTGTTTGACAAAGGTATACGGTTTAGGGCTCTGGGTTCTGTAGTTTTCCAGAGCTACATCGGTGACTTATGATTCTGAAGTCTCGCCTCTGTGCGATGATGCTCTAGCTCTAGTTGCGCATGTGTACTGTGGTTGTGAACCGCTGGGGAAGAAGGCCAATCAGTTCATTTTCAATCAGAACCCCGTGGAGGGAGAGTACAAACGAATCCATCCACAAGATTTGCCAAGCCACATTGCCCAACCAGAAAGGCACGTCACGACGAAGACGACACTAAATCCAAATCCAACAAGCGAAACCCTAAGCCGTTTGCGAGACACTTGCAAGCTTAGACACTTGCCGCCTTGCCACCGCATGAACGACTCATTGTGCCAGACTCACAACATCTCACAACCTTGGCAGGGTAAGTTTGCGGATTCATCGGAACATAGGGCTAGGGTTTGGATTTTAGAGTATATGGGGTATGAAAAACCGGTGGAAATATCGAAGGGGGAAAGGGGCAGAGCCCGTTCGGGCGCCCGCGCTTTGTCAGTCGTGCGCAGCGGCAGCAGGAGGTCCTTGAGACGGAACGGTGGTTGCAGCAACGGCGAGAAGAGAGTGAGCGCCGCTGGAACGAGCACCTGCGCCGGCTGCGAGAGCACCGAGATCAGCCACGAGAAGAGGAAGAAGACAGCTTGTTCGAGTCCGAGGCCAAGGGATCAGACTCAGAGGAGCAATCCAGTGGCGAGAGCGGCAATGAGCTCTGCCTGAAGGACCAAAATGACCCTTAAAAGTAGGGGCCCTATACCCATATACTATGAATCCCTATACGGCTGATGGACAAAATCCTGCATGACCCCAAGGACCCTAAACTATGGGAATTATGGTATATTCCTTATACTGAGTAATGCAGGATTTTGTCCATCAGCCGTATGGTATATGAACCTTAAACTCTTTTAGGGTTCATTTCGTCCTTAAGGTGTGCGCCGGAGCCGGAAGTAGTGCCAAACCAGGAGCTCTAGGCCTATCAGAGCATCCGCAGCGTAGGATAAGGGCCTAAATAATTACCAATACTATCTTGGGGGGTTCCTTATTATGATTGTAGCATATATATCCCCCAAAACCCCATTCTTACTATTTTATGACTATAGTATAATGGGCCTCAAAAGCCTATTCTTACTATTAATTCCCCTACTTGGAGGGTCGGGGGACTTAGTAAGTAGGCAATAAGTAGACTTATAAGTACCCTAAAAGGGACCCTAATTGGGGTTATGGTACTTATAAGTCTCCAAAATAACTAGATACTAAGTCTCCCGACCCTCCAAGTATAGTACCAAAGACTCTTCGGAGCGAGGCGGTTTTGGATCTTTGGCGGCAACGGCGAAGGCTACAGCCAGAGCCCTGGTGTACGTCTGGGGTTTAGGATTTAGGGTTGTGCTGTGGGCAAGATTGTGCCAATATGTGGTATTTGTTTACTGTCATATCCGTAATGCCGGATTTCGTGTATCAACAATAGTGGTGTTTAGCCACCGTCCCCGCACCGTAATATCAAAAACCTGCTCCTAATGTTAAGATTGTTGGACTAAGGGCTGGGTTCTATCAAACAAGTTGACAACCAATACTAGGTTCCTGAGTAGTACCCTTTTGCCCTTTTTGGTTTAGGGCTCCCTTATTAAAACCAAACAGTAGGAAAAAAGGGTACCCTTATCATAATGGGGCTACTCAGGAACCTAGAATAACTAAGAAGTCGGGGTGCCTGGGCCATTGACACTGGAACCGGCCACTGATTATGATTAGCCTTGAATCAACATTCTCCCGAGCTTCAAAACCCTTCTTCTTGCACTGCTGAGAGCACTACCTGTAGTACGGAGGACCGCTTGCCCGAGGGCCGGGAGGAGACCCTCCCCTTTGCTGAACCCTGAGTTCCTGCGGCAGGACCTTCGCCTCAGCCTACAGTGCCTACACCCTGCCTTTTCCTCCCAGTGGTCTTGACTCGTTGGGCCCGCCCTGTGCAGCCTCGGTGTGCCTTGGCCTTTGACGCGTTTGGTTTAGGTTTAGGTGCTTGGTTGTAGTTACACCAAGCATCCGCCACAAGTGCCGGTACTGCCTTGGTAGTCCTTCCGTACCTGACGCTGCCCTCAGCCGCGGCTCGTTTCTGTAGTGTCCGCCGCTTACGCCGACTGCATGTCTATTTTTGTGTCTCTCAATCTGCCAATGTGCCTTTTGAGGGTTTTGTCGTCCGAAGCCTTGACCTTCCCTGTTGAAACCCTCACGCTTGCTGACCGTGGCCACCGGTAGGACTGTACTGTACCGATTCTCTTGTCTCTGCCTAGCCAATAGTATCAGTAGCCCTAACAGCCCCACGGCCTAGACGTTGCAGCAGGAATCCTGTTCATACTGCTCATAATCAGTGCCATGTATTGGCCATCACTGTCCTCGCCAGCGTCTTCATCCGCAACCTAAGCACACGAAGCTCCAAAACCCCAAGCTCTGACTCTCTCTGAGCACTTGGTTACTTGGGGTCGGGTGGCTCTCACGCTCTAAGTCTTCTGGGCTGTACTTGGATGCTCGGTTGACGTAGCAAGCAGGCCACCGGGGTCGGTCATTTAGGTCTTTACTGCGACGTAAGGGGGAATATGGTAATTATAAGCCAATGATGCAAAACTGTGGCGTTAAGGCTCAGCTACTGCACTATCGGTTTGGGGTTTAGGATTTATCCCATAATTCTGCAGCCTCGGGCCTTTTATTGTTGAAAAGCCCTGGTTTTCTAAGCACAGCCCCTCCTTTACCCAAAGGGCCCAAAAAGTACCTCCGTAGTAGACTGGAGGGTTTTTAATACTAGGAATTACAATTTTAGTTTTGGGAAGTATCCACCATAACAGAACCTAGGACCCTTCGGGTCACGAGGAGACGAGCTGACCTTTTCAGGAAAGGTGCCAATACCAATATATGCTCTCGGGTCCCGGGCCCCCACACCCCCCCAATGGTATACCTCCCCGCCCTCCCGGCCCCCAGGCCACCTGGTGCCCGGTCCCGGCCCGCGGTCCCGCACGAACGAACCGACGCAAACCAGAGGGAGGGAGGACGATGGAGAATGATCCCAGCCAGTGCTTCTTCACAGAGCGGAGAACCGCATCAGAGCAAAGACAGAGAGCAACATCATATTTTGTATGGTAACGAGCACGTAACGATGACATTACTGCTAACAAGCAGCAGTAACCATACCCTACCTCTGTAGAACACACTGCCCCACGCAGGCGGGGCGAAGCCAACCAAAACGACCTCAGGCCCCACCCCACAGGGGGGGGAGGGGAGAAGGCACGTAACGATGACATTACTACTAACAAGCGGGCCAACCAAAAAGACCACAGGCCCCACTCCACAGGGTGGGGGAGGGGACGAGGCCAAACAAGACCACCCAGGAAGACGGGGAAAGCAACAAGGGCAAACAAGACGACCACAGGCAAGGGGGGGATACCATGGGGTGGTGGGGGAGGGGGGATTACCTGCCCACGAAAGGGGCCATGCTAACGACTCGGCCAGTCAAAGATTCGATTTTTGTTAAGCCGCTAGGGTTTCGGGTTTAGAGGCAACACTTGAATGCCCAAATCGTTAAACTCCTACACGTAGTCCCCAAACATCCCTAAACCACTGTCAACAGGAGCCCCTAAACCCTAAACCCTACACCTAACCTCTCGGACCCTAAGACCTCTGAACCCTGGTCCGCCAAACCCTAAACGCCCAGTTCGCATCGACGATGTGTGGTTCATCAACATGCAGGCTTGGCTGCGGGCTAGAGGTTTAGGCTTACGGTGTTGAGGGTGTTTGGGCCTTTTGGGTTGAAGCTTCTAGAGTTCCGGTAGATTTTGTTTTTGATGGTACATTATTCGTAATATAGGGTTAAATTAGCACGATTCGTTTCTAGTGCCGATTACGATTGGAGTGAAGTGGGCTCCAGAACCCCAGTCTAATTTTTAAGGCCCCTACATTACACGGTCCCTGCCGTGTTCGCTACCGGCCGTCTGACTGCGGGGGGGGGGGGGGTTGCCGATTCTTCGTTCTTCGCGTTTCGGGCTTGGCTGGGTGGGCTTTAGGAGTTTAATATAGGGGCCTTAATAATTATACTATTGTCGAGGTTCCTTAGTACATTTATAGTACAATGGGCCTTAAAACCCTATTCTAATCTAATTATTACGGCCCCGAAATTATGGTTTGGGCTTGGGGGGTAGAGTTTGCGACTGAAGTTCAGCGATCCTGAGACCCTAAATTGTAAGTTCAGTGATCCAGACCCGGTACTGCACACCCGTTTAACCGTATCCCATCCCGTTTCATAGCTAGCAGACCTGCCTCCAAGTTGAGTTGTCAATGGTGTTCGTGATCCATGTTAACTGTTTAACTTAACCCCGACACAAGCACAGGGGAATGGAGGTTTACAACACTGTCTTGCCGAGTCTTGCCTTTAGTAATGCCTTAGGGGTTCCAGGTTGAGGGGAGCTGGGACCACCTGTAGACTCCATTGTAGTTCCTTATTCGGTTTAACCCAATATATACTTAGCATCCTATATAGTAGCCAAGAAAAGGAAGTACAATAGAGACTGTAGGTACCTGCACTTCAGGAATCTCAGGGTTTACGGGATTCCGACCTTGCACTCTGCCGCAACAGCCGCACATGGAGTCAGGCTTTAGTGCGCTGTGGGGAATTTCTGGGTTTAGGGACTTGTGTTTATTGCAGCTGAGGGATCAGGCCAACATGCCGAAAAAGGGAGTTTGGGTTTCCATTCGCCGCAAACTCATGAGTGACAGGCTACCAAGCCCGACTGGGTGCAAGTATTACCCATCACTGTGTCTGGCAGTCCCCTGGCAGCGAAATTTTCGGTTTAGGGTTTAGGGTTTTAAGGATGCTGCTTTCGGTCCTGCATTGCAGAATTGGGTGCAGGGTCGTCCAGGGCTAGCACCTTGGTTCAGTTGAGATCTCCTGTTTCTGGTGTAATATAGGAGCCTTAATGATTACACGGGTTTCGGAGTAAGTTCTAGTATACTCATGTGCAGGCGCCTTGCTGTATCGTGTGCTAAATACCTTTGGTGATGGTTGTGCTGTCTGGTGGCCACAAAAACATAGTCCAGGGCTTGCGCAGATGGCTGCTCACAGCATTCCAAACAAGGTAATGTAGGAACCAGATTAAGAAACCTTGGGCCTTTATTAGGGTTCCATATATGAACCCTACTATTTTGGGGCTACAGGCCTAGGGTTTCTTAATCAGGTTCCTACATTAAACCCCCCAAAACCCTTATAGTACCCTTTAAAGGAACCCTTATAGAACCCTAGTAAAGGCCCAGGCTTTCTTAATGAGGTTCCTACATTACCAGCGTGCCATCCACGCAAGAAAGTCCAACCTTCGGGCGTGTTGGAGTGCTGTCGTCCTTCAGGGCTTCGCGGTCTGGCCGGGCATCCTTGAGTTAGGGATACCTCAGTTCGGGTCCTGGGAACTAGGAGATGTGTTGAGGAATTATAGGGTTTAACTCTGATCCTCCTCCTTTGGGGTTTAGGATTCAAGGTTTATGGTGGTTCGAGGCGAAAATTAAAGCAAAACGCAGCTGTTCATGCCACAGTTGCATTTGCATGAGCAGCTCACCACATAGTGTCGCCTCGGGCTGGAACGGCGCAAGCACCATTTTCCAAGATTGCAAGAAAGACCCTGAATCAGGTCTGTAGCTCATTAAGGCAAGCACTACCGGTAGCCCCCACCCACTACAAAATTGTAGGTTGTAACCCTCAATGTAGACTGTATAGCCCCCAAACTATACACTTGAGCGACGGGTCAGCCCCAAACTCCGAAACGGTAAGCCATACAAGAACCCCATGACATCCCCTGTAGCTATCGAACCCTAAACACGATCATCTCCGTAGCCATTTTGGCTCAAGCCATTTAGGCTCAAGGCCGTGTCCTTGAGAGTCGGGTAAAGGCCTGTGGAGGTAATTCGGATAGCCCCTTTACTTCCTATTCTCCTTCCCCCGTTCGTCTATTCGAGCTAATAGTTCTTCGGCGCCCCTTCCCCCTTCGTCTTGAGTCATGTCAGGAGTTCTTGCTGGGATTAACTCCGGTGTAGCAGGGGTGTTTCTGACGATACTCCTGTAGGAGGTTCGGTCGGTTCTGCACCCGAGGATCAGTTACATGCTGGAGGTGCAGGTGAAATCTTTGGGGGTCAAGGCCATGACTTGCTTGGAGGGNGGAGGTTCGGTCGGTTCTGCACCCGAGGATCAGTTACATGCTGGAGGTGCAGGTGAAATCTTTGGGGGTCAAGGCCATGACTTGCTTGGAGGGCTAGCTGATCTTCCGGGTACGGAATCAGAGGAAGAACCCATAGGAGAGACTCAGCCCACCCAACCAGCTTCTCCGGCTACTCTTGAAGCAAGTAGAGCAGCTCTAGCCGCCGCATTGGGTGGCCCTGTAGAATTAGGATTTGTTGACGGTATGCCTGCGACCATCTTGGGGGTCCGGAGTTATGGAAATAGATGGCACTAGAGCTCGCACGGCACAGGAAGCCAGGCTGAAGGAGCCTAAGGACTCCCCTACTAAGAAAAGAGCAAGCAATGATGTGATCCTTCAATATGATTTGACGGCAGGTGATGAAAACACGGGGACAACTGATGACGATGAACTTGCTCATGCTGCAGGAACACCTGTGGCAAAGGTTCCTCCTCCTAAAGGAGCACATAGGCGTCAATCGGATTCTCCTGACTTTGGAAGAGAGGTCCCCGGGACCAAACACCCCTTCAGCTTAGCTGCCCCCCCCCCTCGTTATGCAGGCGATGTGTCAGGTGCAACAACAGAGCAACTAACAGGGGTCCAAATGTGGCTCAAGAACAAGTAGTAGCCATAAGACGCATCATGTCCCGCCAGGTCTTGCAGCCCGCCCGGCTCAAACTGCCCCTTTGCCTCCCAAAGCAAACCCTGCCCAATATTATGTGGCAGCATCCCGAGTAATGACCCGGCTTCGTCGTATGAGGCTCGTTGTGCCCATTTGGAACACTTCTTCGGTTATGTGGTCATACTGGGCTACCATTTGGGATGTTGTCGTGTCGACATTTGCATGTCATGAGGAGGATAAGCCCGACCTCCTGAGTATTGCTGATAATAACCGGCTCTATGCATGGGCAGAAAACATCGCTTCTCGGATTTATGCTTCGCTAGACATCTATTCTAGTATTTATGCGGGATGGAATCTGCCCATACCATGGCCAAGTGGCGAAACCAGGCCTTTGTGTGAGAGAGTAGCTTTTCGTCCGGTTGCTTGTCCAGAACCTGAGGAACATTATATGTTGTTGCACCCCTCTCTGCAGCCTTTGACAAGACAGACTAGCTTTATTGGGACTATCTAAGCTGGTCTTCTTGTATCTTGATGCCTTTAACTCCCGAACAACTGCGAGAGAGGTTGGCAGGAGAACTGCGTTCCATGCCGCCCGGTATTTCACGGGTAGCCGCGGGCACCCTCTATAGTACCATAGCTCAGCGTAGGCACAATGTTGTATTGCATGATGTCATCATGGATGTTTCCCCTTTTTGGCTTGAGCCGAGTGCTGACCCAATTTCGCCTACCTTGAGGGATCACACGGTTTTTGAGATTCAGGATTGGGTAAATTGGGTTGAGGGTCAATTGTACGACACAGTAGTTGAGGCTTCGCGCACTGCAGCACCCAATATAGATGATGACGTTGAGCCGGATGTTGTTTCATGTACAGCATATGGCCCTTATTCTAGAACTACTGCTACTCAGACTAAGTTAACCCTGCTGCAGTGAGAACCGTTGCTATGTCGTGCAAAAGTGAAGAAGTAGAATTTTTAAGGCAGGCCATATTGTTTGGCTTTGACAAGGTGCCCCAGCGCTTCAAGACCCCGGAGGGGGATGGGTCTGTTCCTCACTTAGGACTTAACCCCCGTGACCTTTCTAAGTTATCGTGCGCTACGGCACCTTGCATGCTGTTATGCTGTCAGATAACTGCCTTTCTAGCTAAGATTGCACCGGAGCACAAGTACAGTTCAATAGCAATTCGCGACTGTGCCGGTAGAGACATTCACAAAGACTTGAGAAAGTCGCATTATCCCCAAGGGATTACCCGCTTGTCCGACTTCGAAGATGGTCAATTGTGGATTGAGCCTCCCTCGGGATCCTCTTCGAAAATGTATATGGGGCCTAAAATCTCTGGCACAGCTTGCGAGATTCCGAGAGATCGACTCCTGTTGTTTTCGGGTAAACGCTATTTACATTGCACTGAACCGTGGCAAGGGCGTAGAGTCGTTCTTGTTGCTTACACATTGATGGGGGCGATCTCTATTGCACAAGAGCTAGAAGACAAGCCGCAAGCGCTTGGCATACCCACTCCCACGAGCCTAGATGTTGAATACTATTTTCACAATCCTGTAGGCCCGGGCCAACCCGAACAGACTAGGCTTCCCTTCTTGCCCCTGAGAAAGAACGGGATGTGGAAAGCCGGACAGCTTAATCACAGTTGGGTAGGATGTCTAAACCTTGACAGCCTTGACTCACAGAATATGGATTTATTCGATGTCGTTGTGGGTACTGATATTGTTGACTCTGTGGTTACTGTTATTCGTGATACTGAGTCCTCAGAGACACAGGGCTGTTGACTGTAGTTCAGTGTGTAACACGCTGGTCAAAACTTTCAGTCCCAGCTGGAGCTCCGACAGTCATACATGCATGGTTGTACTTCTCACCCTCTTGCTCGCTCTCTCGCTTCCTTTATCTATTTCAATAGTTGCAACTACCTGTCTTCTTTACTTCCCTAACCCGCGACCTCGCTGTAGCAAGAGGCCACTGCTGCCCTTGCAATGGAATAAAAGGCCCCTCGAGGCAAAGGTCTTCTCCGCAAGAACGCTGGCTTACGTGAAGTATTTCTGATGGGTCTGCATGTCTGCAACATTTGCAGAGGATACAACAACTGTGCAAGATTGGCGAACATCGACAAGGTCTGCAGGAATTCGAGATTGACGAGGACCATATTCTTGACAGCGGTGCATGCTGACATTTGCACGACGAGCGTGAACCTTTAAATTATCCTGGGTCAAGGAGGATCTTGATGCTTGAATCTGCCCGGGCAAATGGTGCATGCTTGCAATGGTGCATGCCGGCGAATGGAGCATGTCAAGATCTGCAAGATGAGCATGCGCATGATGAATTCGTTCTGGACAAATGACGAGCTCGAATACGTATTGTTCATCCTTGGCAAGAGGGACACGCCTGCATCTGCACGATGAACTTGAACGCGTGGAATTATTCTGCGTGGATTGCATGTCTGCATCTGCCTGAGGAAGAATTTGATAATGATTGCAAGCTGAACTGCATATATGGAACTGGTTCGACCACTTGTGAATATACTACGTGATGCATGTGCTGGAAGAGNAGGAAGAATTTGATAATGATTGCAAGCTGAACTGCATATATGGAACTGGTTCGACCACTTGTGAATATACTACGTGATGCATGTGCTGGAAGAGGGTATTCATCTGCAGGGGAGCCACGAGCTCAAAGTTTGTATGGATATTGCATGCTGCAACATGCAAAAAGTTGATGCCCTCTACGATACACTGTGTGGTTGGATGACAGTTTAAAGCGGTCCTACAAGCTGCATGGAAAGACTGTGTGCCGATGAAACGCCATGTACAGAGCTGATGAGAGGGTGTATGTATGAATTTGAATAGGGTGACACGACACGAATTCATAATGGAACTGCATTGGTTAACAATTAATCTTTAGATCTTCGCAATGCAGGAGTGAGTAGTTTGTATTGGTTTTCCCTCTAGTATCGATGGTTAACTTGTTGACACGCAGTTATGAAGCAATGGGGTGCAGTCTCACCAAAAGACACAAAGGGACACAGTCTAGTATGGCTGAACAAAACCCCTTAGTTTCTACTTTCGAGGGACCTTCATGAGACGTCCACAAACTGATCACAAAACTTACCTGCCATCAAACCCCGGTGGCTAGATTGATTACTACGGCTCGTATTCGTATGCCCTATCCCCTTTTGACTGTGATCTGCCGATTGTACTCCTTGGAATCCAGGTTTTACTTAGGCGTAGGCTGGCTATCTTAATATGACACTGGATTTCGAGAGGGGGATGAGAGGTCAATGCCAACTTTTCCACCATTCATGTGTGTCAATTGACATCCCCTATAGACCGTCTCACTCAACAGACCTCGAACCACATGCCTCGCCTGGATTGTCCGAGTGTGAGCGCCGAAACACGATCATCACAAGCCTGGCAAACGGCACAGCCGTTTGTCTTCATGGCTCTTACACTTGAGCATCACAGCTCCAAAAGCTCACTGTTTAGGTAGGGACGGTAGGTTCCCTAGCCCGGTTCATCTTGCTTGGAGTAAACCTCTTTGCTCGTAGCCTGCCTAACCCAAAAGCTCCATGTACCCATATAGTGGGTACTTAGGCCTTAAAGTACCCATATAGGGACCCCTTTAAGGCCTAAGTACCTCTATATGGGTACATGGAGTCTTTGGGTAACCCGTTCCGTGATCCTTCACGTAGCGCAGGCCTAGCACCCTTTAGCCCCAAAGGCCTGATAACCCGATAGAGACCCCAGAGTCTCCAAAGAGCCCGAATATGATACAAGGTATATTCCTCAATTAAGGGATTTTGGAGTCTCTGCGACCCAAGCCCTCAACCCATAAAGTCGGATCAGAAGAAGTTTTGAAAGAGTACCCGGGGCGAAGGCGTTTTGAAAGAGTACCTGTGGCCTACCCTGCACGCAATTAATGGCATGCACCCGCTGATCGGATTTAGTTTTGAGCTTCAGCGTAATGGCTTCTCAAACCCCCCATAAACCCGCAAAGATACCCTGAAACACCCAACTTTACGTATCTCCCTGCTTCGTGTATTCAGCCATGCAGCAGGCAAAAAAATCTACCCTTAGGCTCCATAGTAATTGCTTTTTGGGATTACCTTGTCTGTAGGATTCTACATATGAGCCCCCAAAAAGGAACGACTTTGGAGCCGAGAGCTCGAGGCCCTTCGGCGCGGCAGTTTCATAGCGGATTGCTGACGCAGTATGGGGCGCCTCGGAAGCCTCATCGGATTGATAGGGTCTAGGGGTTGGGAACGGTTTGGGGTTCAGGGTTTAGGGGTTGGGTAGGGTTTTGGGTTTAGGGGTTAGGACTTTGGGGCCCCCATACCTTCCAAAAACCGTTAATTAAGGGATATATATATATACCTTAATTAAGGGATATATATATATATACACCTTAAATCATAGTAGGATCCCACTATGATTTAAGGTATATTCCTCAATTAAAGGATATTGGAAGGTTTCGGCACTTTGGTGCCTATCTCTTGTGAGGGGCGCTTCGGGCTTAGGGTCGACGGTTCTGATTTTGGGGTTTGGGTCCGGGTACATGCAGGATGATGAGATTTTGGGGCTTTGGAGTACAGGGTACGGTTTAGGGTTGAGGGTTTAGGGACTTGTTCTCAGAAAACCTCACACTCGCGCGTCAAGGACTGCTGTCGTTGTTGCTGCCCTTTGCTCCTTTCGGGGTATCTTTCTGGGTGGCCGGGTTCAGGGATTAGGTCTCGGGCAAGACGACCCGCCAAACCCCAAAAACACATGTGGGCTTGTGGTGCTCAGAGCTTAAAGTGCACCTCAAGAAGGGTCTCTAGGGTCTGATAAGGTTCAGGGTTTAAGTCTTTGCGGGTTAGGGTTTAGGGCTTCTGGTTTCAGGAGAACTACTTACCAACAAGTGGAGATGATTTTTAAAAAAGCTCGTGAATGTCCTGGTTTTGGTGCATTGGTTACTCAGGTATCTACGTCCCGCATGGCCAAAGTCAGATCCCGAACTCTGGAAGCCACTTTTTTTGTGATTCCCGGCATCAGCGCAACTCAGGTTCAGGGTTTAGAATTTAGTGTTTTAGGGTTCTAGGGCTTGGGCTTTTAGGCTTGCAAAGCCTCAGCCACAAAGTCCGGAACACATCTTCGACCTTCCCAGCACCACCGCGCCAAGCAAAACACACCCCGTACTCGCAGCACCTGCCCGCCGTGAAGGAGACACCCGGCAACGACAAAATCCAAACGTTCACCAAAAGCTGCAAAGCCGAAGCCATGCAACTGAATCCCAAAGAATCGCAAGGACATCTTCTTTACGGGCGGCAAGGGCGATCAAGGCCATCGGTGTGGATGCACGTCTTACCAAGGGATCCACTACATGGGCACATGGACCCTTTGGGTTCGGGGTTTCAGGCTTTCTGCTTTCGGATCGAAGAGCCTTCTGCATCTCCCGACTATGGTAGCTTGATGCAGACGCTTGAATAATTATCTCAACTAGTTTGGTGGTTCCTTGTTGTAATGATAGGCTAGTATAATGGGCCCCAAAACCCCATTCTAATTATTAAGGCCCCTGTATTATAGCACCCTCATAGAGCCCGTATAGACCCCTTTAAAGGACAGCTTAAAGCCCTAAACCCTGAACCCCAAGCTCGAGGCTCAAGAACTCAGCTCAGCTTAAGCCCCCTGCCCAATTCGTGAATTTCAGGCCTTACAGCTTGGATCCGAACTATCTCTGGAGCAATTACCCATAGGCTCCATAGCAAAAATGAACTACTGTGGAGCCTCTGGGTAATGCATTCCCAACCGGACGGTGTTTTTGTTGAACGATATGCCCTCGCCTTCCGTATTATCTATCTAGTCTGGTGCCGGGAATGGTTTCGGTCTAACATAATCGTTGCAGCTGCCACTGGTCTTCGTGGGTTAATCTCCTTCATGATCGTTTATCGCCTGCATGGTATTTCTTGTGTTGTTAACTTTCGGGAGATCGTATATATATATATATATATATGGCCCATAGGGTTACCTCAACCCTAAACCCTAAACCCCTGAACCCTAAGGCGCCCTGATCCAGCATGACAAGATCTGTGAGGCGTTACGACGGACGTCTGGTACCTGGTAGGCGTGGCAGCAAATGCAACGGCGGCGACCACGACGAGCAACTGGGATGGATCAAAGTTGCACGCTTCAAGGGGCGTTGAAGAGCAGCTTAAATCAGAAATAACTGACGGTCTGCACATTGAAACCCTGCCCAAGGTTAGGGTAGGGGTTAACCTTAACCCCTACCCCAATCGTTCAACCCCCTCCCCTCTCTGCATGTTTAGATATGTACACACGGCCATCCGTACATACATGCATATTTGTTTATTTTTCATGTGTACACTTACTAGTTTCACTTGATTAGTATGTGTATGTTCCTGAGTTGCTCATAGCTCTGTTTGTGCAGTCACACTTGAACATACCCTGAGTTATTCGCTCCCGGAACATGCGCTAGTTTATTCCTGTGTCCTTCCTCTGCGTCTTAGCCCGAAACCCAATACCTACATTGACCTACATACACTGAGTTATTCGCCTCCGGAACATGCATTTCTTTGTTGATTTCTCTGTCCTTCCACTGGGTAGTGCCCCTAAACTTGCCCTAAACCCCAAAGGGTTTAACCCTCTGAACCCCAGTCAAAAACTGGTCGCGGTTGGCATGCGGGTTCAAGAGCTAGGGCCGGCGGTTGAGGGTTTTAGGATGTCGGATCTTCGGGAGGGCATTGCGAGTACATGGAGGGTCGGGGCTTATGTTACAAGTCTATAAATAAAATTGCTACTTACTAAGTCCCCCGACCGTCCAAGCACAGGGCTTACCCGAAGACTCGAATATTCATATTCCTATTCCTTAGTAGCTGAGTGGATACACTTTACACTTTTTGGGATAATAGTACCCACTATAAAACTGAAAATGTGAACTTTTTGGGGCTTATGAACTCAGCACCTAAGATTCCGAAATCGCAATCTGGCACTTCGTCCTAAAATCACAGGTGTTGGGCACTCTGGGTTAGGAGTTTGGTTCAGGGTTGCTGTTTTGAACCCTGAGGTTCTTAAAGCTCTCAGTCAGCGCTTCTGGCGCCAGACCTTCATGACACCTTTGTCGTTTGCAACGGCACTACCCTAATCGCTCACACTTTAATCTTCAAGTACCCTAGAACTTTAGCAAAGAAGTAGTATGTACGTGCCTCTCTGTCGTGCTTGAAGGGTCATTTCGCGATTCTGAGTAACGGGGATTTCTCGTGCTTCCCCATACCCGGATGCCTGAAACCCCCACCTAATATTAAAACTGCGCCCTGGATTTCGGTTTCTATATTAGGGAGAGGGGGGGCCTTTTTTTATTGGGGGGAAGGGATTAAAAGGCTTCTATAAAGGTTCTTGAAAGGGTTAGGGCTACACTAAGTAGAACAAAGCTTTGAGGCGTGACACTAGAACTATCTGGCAATCCCAAGGGTTACCTTTCTGCTACCTGAAGACCCAGGAAGAGCTACCAAGTATGTTAGAAGAAGTTGAGGGCTTTGGGGGGGGTCACTCAGAAAAATGTAGTAAATCCCGAAGCAACACCCTATTGAAATTACTTCGGCCCCCTAGCTGATAAATCAACTTAGATCCCCAATACCCAATCTTTATTTTTTCGGGGTTCTTGTAGTTTAGTAGGAATCGGAAAGTTTAACCGTTTATTTTTGTGGCTCATTGGGGTACTTGGAGGCCCTTTTGACTTAGTAAGTCTACTTAGTATCTCCTAGAAACCATATTATAATCCCCCATAGCCCACCTTACTAACCCTACTTACTAAGTCAAAAGGGCCTCCAAGTAGTGTTAGGGTACCTGCAACCCCTCAACCGCCAAGACTTGCTGGGGCCACGTCCTTCAAGAACCTTTGTCGAAGNACTAACCCTACTTACTAAGTCAAAAGGGCCTCCAAGTAGTGTTAGGGTACCTGCAACCCCTCAACCGCCAAGACTTGCTGGGGCCACGTCCTTCAAGAACCTTTGTCGAAGCCTGAATATTCAGCAGCATTGTTCAGTAGGGCTCCTTATGCTAGGTATTGGGGGTAGTAAGTCAATCCCGAACTAATCATTCGAACCTTTGCCTTCCTGGCTATGATTTAAACGCTGAAACCCAACGCCGTACACCCTAAGCAAACTTAGCCTGAAGCCTTAAGCCCGGAAGCCTAAAGCCCTAAAGCCCTAAAGCTTAAATATGGCCCTGGGCCCTGAACCTTAAGCCCTAAATCCTAAAACTTTAAACCCGAAGCCCTGGTCCTGTTGATTTTGGAATAGTACTTCTGTAGTCTTGGCTCTATTGAAACTCATACTATCCTAGCTTCCGCTTATGTTTGTGAGTAGCCTTCAATTGTCGGCTCAAAACCGCAAACTCCGGGGTCGGGAGGTTTTAATATTCTAATTTGATGGGAGGCTTTAATGTTAGGGCGAAGCGATTGGTAAGACCCCTCATGGACACCTGTTCTAGTTATGAACATTGAGGCCTGGGGTGTGAAAGAGATGACTGTAATCCGGGAGCCCTAAACCCTTGAAACCATAAACCCTTCAAGCTTAAACCCTTAAACCCTGAACAACTAAACCCCAACCCCCCTAAAAGAGTCGCGGCCCAGGTTCCAGCAGTTCCACAAGCTTCCCGGATTTGTTTGTGTTGGGTCCATGCAGCCTCTACAAAATTAAGGGGATAGGATTATGATAAGGGATCTGTGAGGTTTTTAAGTATGAAGGCCTATGGTTATCATCAGGAGTCTGTCCGAGTGCTACAATGTGCTACAGTGGTTCTAACCTGTAAACACTTGAGCAACCTGCCGCATCGGAACTCCAAAGGGCCTTGCAGTTGCGCAGCAGCTGAGTAGGCAACCTTCAGACGCTTGGCAACTCAATCAAAAATCCCACCATACACACAAGGCTACAAAAATTGGGAACGAAGCAAGTGGGATAGAAGGCCATATGCCAAACAAAAACTGATAGAACCCATAGGTTTCACTTCAAGACTCATTCTACCTACATGGCCCTCCTTCAACTTAGAACCCTTCCAGAACCCTAAACCCTAAACCGTTGAAACCCACGTCTATGACGCAAAGCTCTTAGCCCGAAGTTCAAAATCGGAGTGAGGGTTCTAGAGTTCTACTTACATAGAGACGTAGATCGAAATTTAGGGGGTTTTTCATAGGCAAGGATGGGAAAAAAGGGTTTTTAGTGTTTAGGATTTTTCGAGCGTCTTCCGGGATATTTAGGGTTTAGGAGTTTAGAGCTTACAGGGATTTCGTGTTGAGGAGCTAGCCTTCACGGCTTAACGCCATACCTGTGCATTCGTCGACCCTAAACCCTAAACCCTTAAACCCCTACACCCTTAAACCCTTAAACCCTAAACCCTAAACCCTTAAACCCTTAAACCCTAAAACCCTTAAACCCTAAACCCTAAATTCGTTCATACCTACCGGCTCTGTCTGAGGCTCAACAGCCAGCAACACCACTTTCACGACAACGTCTTCCAGCAACGGGACTGCAAAGCGATGCTTGCATTGTAGACATTGCCACAAACAGTTTGGCCCTGTGATGCGCTGGCACTGTTGTTGGCTCTCTGCATGGTGTTCTTGCGATGATTCTGTCATCTTAGCCGTCTTGCTACTGTTGGTTCAGTACTCCGCTTCGTCTTGTCATGTCCGGTGGTTGGAGCTGTGCTGTAGCCGTAGTATGTCAGCTCTGGGGGTGGGATGTGGCCTGACGCGAGAAGCCGATAAGGGTGTTCTGTATTGCCTTTCGGGGCATCGTGCCGAAGACATGTGAGGAGTTTCCGAAAATTAGGGGTACCTTATTTTGGGGTCCTTATAATAAGGATTCTACTATTTAGGATACTCTATTGGGGTCCCCTATTTTCGGAAACTCCCATGTGAGGAGGAACAACCACTGCATAGCGCATTCACGAAAGGCTGCTCGCCAAAACCACGACGTAAGCTCGACCCTACACCTACTGAGCCCTAAGACGCCACAACCCCCGAACCGTTGATCATGCCGGGCCACCCCAAGAGACTGAACACTCGGGCACTGAGAGCCTAGTAGCTGATACCTTAGACTGTGAAATAAACGACCTGTTGCATATTCCCCACTTGTGGTTTACTTTGCTCTTTAGGTTCTTCAGCATAAAATTTGTTGCGCATGGCCAGGATGGACCCTGAACGATAAGGATTCAGGGTCTAGGGTTTGAGGTAACCATACCCCATGGGCATGGAGTTTATGGTCACCATACCGTGTGGGTTTAGGGCTTATCGGCCTCGGTCAAGATGATTGCTAGACTTGAGTCCAGTAGAAAGCAAGGGTTCAGGGTAGCTATACCCCACGAGTTTAGGGCTTAGGTCTATAGGGGTTTAGGGTTTAGGGCTTAGGTCTTCGTGCTGTGAAGCTTATCTACGAGCTGGGATTCTGGGCAATCGCCCAACCACACACCTGAAAGATGGGTATGCAGACGCTGGACAACGGCATCACCGTAGTCCGAGGAAGGTTTGAGTACAGAGTCTTGATCTTTATCTCGCCTAAGCCCGGAACCTCCAACATCCCAGCAGGCAATGGACAAAACACGATAAAGTGGGCCGTGGAGACACCCTAGTGTCCCGAAGAAGTTTGCCGACAACCGCCAGAACTAGTCGTCAACTCCCAGTGAGACTCTGGTTTATTTAGTCCATGACATCTTGGAATCTGACTCTCTGCAAAGAGCTAGTATATTTTTTTGGGGCTGGGGACCTCAACAATTTTCTTTTAGGATACTGAGTTTCTTGATCTAGCGGTTTTGCCGGGTTCCTCTGCATTCTCAGGCTCGACAAGCACCACAACGACGGCGTTCAAAGACACATGACTGCATGTCTTTGGAGCTTGCTCGGTTTTGGGGGGCGGTGGAACCAAAGCCTATATATTGCTTTGAGGCGTGGGGGCTACGTGTAGGCCTCTACGGGTTCAGGATTTAGGGAGACCTATAACAAAACACACAGGAGCCAGCAAGGCCTTGACCACAGCTGGTTTCGTACAAGAGCCACGGTTTACGGTTTAGGGTTTAGGGAGGAGCCCATTGAACATGTTATCGGGAGTGTGGGGTTCACGAGTTCAGTGTTTCAGATTAATTAGGCAATGTGACGGTATAGGGGCTTCAATTGGGGTTGCGACAGTTGTGCGTACCTCGCTATGTATTTCATAACTACCCTAAACCCTAAACCCTAGCCAGCGCCAGTTGATGTGATACTTTGGACTATGTGGAGCCTTGCCTGCCTTCGTGCGAGTGTGAGCGTCGAAACCCTAAACCCTAAACCATAAACCCTAAACCGTAACCCTAAACCCTAAACCGTCTCAACGTACTTCAAACTACGCCACTTTTGGAGGAGACCTAGGCTTAGGAGTCGCAGAGTCTGGACGGTCAATATAGGGTTTAGGGGTTCCTTTTAAAGGGATCTATAAGGGTTCCTTTAAGGGATCTATAAGGGATCTATGTAGGGCCTGAATAACTACATCAGCGAGTTGCGGCCAGCTATTGTCTATATAGTTACATGGGACTATATGGGTTCGATTTAGTATTCTGTTCAATTGGCCCTTAGGTTTGTGGCTTGGGGGTGGCACGCCCCCTAGATGGCAATCTCCAGGCTTCAGCCCGAAGCTGCAAACTGTAGATGTTGAATCTCTGGAAGCTATAGTATAGACGCCTGAATCATTACCAATACTGTATTGGGGTTCCTTATTATATGTTTATAGTATAGCTTTAGTATACCCCCCCAAACCCTCTTCTAATTATTGAGGCCTCTTTATGAATCCTACATCCTAAGCCGCTACCCAGAATTAAATCTCCATTCCCATGAAGGCTGCTGGCAAACTAAGCCCGAAGAAAGCACGGAGTAAAAGACCCCATGCCCTATATAGGTGATGAGACCTATTGAATTCAAGAAACTTGGGTTCCACTTTGGGAGCCTGTAACCCTAGTTCGCGAAGGATGCTTTGAAGGAGTGTAGTGGGATCGCTAGAAGGCTTCGTATGTATTCCAATGCCTTTAAACCTTTAAACACGAAAGGCCAGTAGGAGCCAGCCAGAAAATATATGTGTTCGGAAAGGACTCTAGGCCCACAACGGATGACGAAGGCGGAATGATGAATGCGACAGCAAGGGGTAGGTTGAATTGCCACTTCAGCTCAAAGAGTCGCGAAGATCTCGGGTTGGCTTTCCGGGGTTGATCATTGGGGTTCTGCGGCTTACCCATCAGGCTTGCCCACAGGGTCCCAGGTGCTGCTATGGGGGATACCCCCCAAATCATAATGGTATTTCCCTTACTAGAGACAGCCATGTTTAAGGCCACACGATCCTGACCAGTACTACATGCTAACCCCTAGACCCTCAACCTTCGAAGCTCATCAAGTACGAACTGTGATTTCCTACACCCTCAGCCCAAAGCCTTCAAGCATTCGACCGACAGGCCTTTAATACAGTTGCCTTAATAGTTAGAACATGGTTTGGAGGTATAATATAGTAAAATCACTATAAGCCAAAACCCTATTCTAATTATTAAGGCCCTACGGTAGCAGCAACAAAGTTTAAGACCGCCCGAGCTCGAGGTTTCATTGCAGTGGGGCGAAGTCTTTGCATCTGGAAACTGGGCTTCCACTGATGCAGGGCTTAGGGATTTAGGTAGCGATTGAGGCGGCTACTTCACTCTGCAGGATTGAGCGAATCGGAATCTGGATGACCCAGATAATGCTTGCAGCGTGATTAGAAGAGTATATTCCCCAAAGGGTCCAAGTATGCATATAGTAGCTACTTCGTGGAAATTTGATTTGGCCCCCAAAGTACATACTGTACCATTACTTGGACCCCTTGGGTTCAGAGGACTTGAGTCAGCGTGGGGTTGTTGCAGGTTGTGAGGTTCTTGCTGAATGGGGCCCGGGCTTCGCATTCCGGCTTTGCGAGTGCAGGGCATAGCAGCCAGCGCCCCCATGAGCCCCAAAACCTCCAGGGGAAGAGAACTGTAACTGGCCCTAAAACTCCATGTACCCATATAGTAGGTACTTGGGCCTCAAAGGGGTCCCTATATGGGTACTTTAAGGCCTAAGTACCTACTATATGGGTACATGGAGCCTTTGGGTGGGTGGCTCTCTAAAGTGGTGCCCCGTTTCGGCTCACAAAGTATACGTCTCTCGTGCAGTCGTGCAACTCTTCTTAAACAAGACCCGAAGAACAAAACAGATGTCTTTTAATTCGACCAGTCGCTGCCAAAACCCAAACCCTGAAACCTAAGCCATTACCAGACCCGATGCAATCCTTAATGAAAAAGCCGGTGCAATTTGTAGTGATATCTTGTTTGAGTCCCTTCATATTCCAGCAGAATTTCAGTAAAACTTTTTTTCAATTAGGAAGGGGCCTGTCTGGGTAGTTCTCTAATCAGGGGGCCTGTGTTAAGCCCTTATGAAAGACCCGAAAAGAGATCCTAATTTAGAGAACTACGCATATCACAACCACTCAACCCGCCTTCCCCCAACCTCGACGCCGAAGGAACCCAACACCCTAAACCCTAAACCCAACCTGCAGAGAGCGAAGCCGAAGGAACGCCGAGCGCACGCTACCATCACAGTGCCGTGGTCGACGAAAGTGGAAGGTCGCCCTGGCCGGAGTAATACGGCTGATGATATAAATCCTAGGGTTCCTTATCAGGGTCCCTTTAAGGGTTCCTTTAAGGGATCTATAGGGTTTTAGGGCTTAGTGTTTAGGTTGATGATATAAATCCTGCATTACCTTAAGGGCCCTAAACTATGGGAATTCGTGTATATTCTTTGTTAGGGGTAATGCCGGATTTAATTTATATCATCAACCGTAGTATGGAGGATTGAAGTTAAAAGGTCATTAGTTACAGTTATGTTGCATTTTGTTGTTTGTTGGTTTATGGTTTATTTGAAGCATCTTGTCAACCTTGAGCATAAGCCCTTCCCGGGCGAGTGCTTTCCATCACGCTGAATGCGTTTCTGCACATAACAATTCTCAGCCCGGATTTCTACATGAGGGCTGCCTGAGGGGTTGTCTGAGTTGTGGTCCCTTGGTTTTCGTCTTGATTTTCAAGGCGGTGTGTGCTTCTTGGATGCATAAGAAGGACCGGGATTTTAAAAAGCACAAACCCGAAACCTTAAACCTCCACCTAAACTTGGGCACAGGATGTGGATGTATGGCGGCTACAGCAACAATTTCGGCCGGAGCCCCTGAAGGTTAGGTTTCGGGTCTATTAGTTCAAAGACGAATACTCTAGTTAGCTTCTAGGACAGGCACCCAACCTAATTTAGTAGCCTGATTAACAAACCCCGGGTCTATAACCCCAAAATAGTAGGACTCATAAAAAGGAACCCTAATAAAGGCCCAACGTTTCTTAGTCAGGCTCCTACACTAGCCACAGCTGCCTCACCAGATACAGCCATGCACGGGGACATCATGGGAGTTACCGAAAATAGGGGACCCTAATATAGCCCCCTAAATAGTAGGATCCTTATTATAAGGACCCCAGAATAAGGTACCCCTAATTTTCGGAAACTCCCTCATGTACTCGGGCCCTTAGGGCACCCTAAACCCTAAACCCTAAACCCCTAAACCCTAAGGCCCTAAACCCTAAACCGGGGCAGTATGCTGAACCCAGCAGCCTTAGTCTCTGCCTTGCGGCTTTACGGCTTGAGTGTTTAGGGTGAGGGTTTGGGAGGGCTCAGGGTGCCAGGTTTGGGTTTAGGGGTTTAGGGTTTGGGGGTTTAGGGGTTTAGGGGTTTAGGGTTTAGGGTTTGGGTTTAGGGGTTTAGGGTTTGGGGGTTTAGGGGTTTAGGGTTTCGGTTTAGGGTTTCGGTGCTTGCGGAGGGCAGAAGCGGAGCCAACCAACTAGAGATTGTTGCAAGGGCAGTTCACATTTGCAATTGTCATTCAATGCGGCCTCTGCTAATTCCTGCAAACACGCCGTTCTTGTCTCAACATATGATACTGCCAGGAACCCTATAAATAAGCTCAAAGCCAGAACTCGTAGGATGATTACCGGCAGCACGCTTGGCTTGATGCGTCTATTGGGTTCCTGCCCTCGCATTTCAAATCCCGCATGGGGGCCCGTTTTTCCTACAATCGTGAAATCCGATGAGACCTGCCTGCTAGAGGCCATCTAGACACCTTAGATTCGGAAGCGCCGGTGAGTTCCAGCGGTTTTACGTGCCATAGAAAAGTTCGCATGGCTTTTGCTTGGCATTTCGAATTAACTAAAGGTCCTTGGAGCAAGAGCCTCACTCACGAATGGTGCCTCACAGTATCCAACTGCGTTTCTCTGTGTGTGGCGGTGTGCATGTGGCAAGCAGAGGACGGGGTGGGTGAAGGGGCCCTTCCAAATCGAAGCCGAGGTAATGCTATGGACGACACATGGTATGTGGACCTGCAGGACCAGCCAGACGTGGTTGTTTAACCGATCTATGTTGACGTTGAAAGGCACATTTTCTAGACCCTGAATCTATGTACTAGTAGGGTGGGGTTTGAAGTTTGTTGGGCCAACGTTTTGTCAACTTTCGCCGTGGTTTGGAATAGATCACTAAGACTCCATGTACCCATGTATTAGGTACTTAGGCCTTAAAGTACCCATATAGGGACCCGGTTAAGGCCCAAGTACCTACTACATGGGCACATGGAGTCGTAATGTAGGAACCTGATTAAGAAACTAACCCCCAAATAGTAGGGCTCATGTAAGCAACCCTCATAAAGGCCCAAGGTTTCTTATTCAGGTTCCTACATTATAGAGACTGCCGTAAAGCCTCCGGTACACCCAGACAAGCCTCGAGTCGTTCGAACCCCACGCCCAAAACTGAAACCCTGGGTTTAGGGTTTAGCATAGGCTGCATAGTAGTTCCTTTTTGGGATTACCTTATAGGATTCTAAATATAAGCCCCCAAAAAGGAACTACTATGGAGCCTCTAGGTAAACTTTAATCAGTGTGAGTGACTTGAACGGGCGGAGGGGCCAGAGTCCTGGGTTTAATATAGGGGCCATAAGAAATTCCTATACTAATTTTTTTGGGGGGCGGTAGCTGTAGTATAACGGGCGCCAAAACTTTAAAACCCTGTTCTAATTATTCAGGCCCCTACATCAAATTTTAAGCAGTGTGAGTGGCTTGAACGGGTTCAGGGGCCAGAGTTCTGGGTTTAACGATCTTGAACTTGCGGTTTAATTCGGGTTTATAGCTCGGGGCTGGGGTTTGAGTTTGAGGTTTGTTCGGATTGCCTCATTAGGGTTTAGGTTATAGGGTTTAGGGTTTAGGGTGCAGTCAGAAGCGTGTTCTGCAATGGCTTTCCGCGACTCCAGCACTTCAGCGACAAGCCTTCCTTGTGCTATTGCCCTAAGACTCCATGTACCCATATAGTAGGTACTTAGGCCTTAAAGGGGTCCCTATATGGGTACTTTAAGGCCTATGGGTACATGGAGTCTTTGGGTTGGGGTTTCAGGTTCAGAGTTTCTCTCAGTCACTACGACGGAGAGGGGGTGGTTAAAACTGGCGACCTGGGCCCAGTTTAGGGTTTAGGCGTTTAGGGTTTAGGGTTTAGGGTTTAGGGTTTGTTTAGGGTTTAGGTTGAAAAATTTGCTTTCAGCCAGGAATCGTTTCCAATTTGGAATCAAGACACCCCGAATGGAAATCCTGGTGCCCTGGACGCATCTGACGGTCCTTCTCAGGAATACAAACCTATCGGTTGAAGATATGATGTTGTTGGACTTCGAGTTTGCGGTTAATCGTCTTAGATTAGATTACGGAGATTGAGTCATGGTGATCTACTGCGCAGAGTTTCAGATGATACGGCATTTAAAGTAGGACTGTGATTCCACTGCTGCGGCTGTTGCACTTGGCAGTTCATGAAACTTTAGAGATCGCGTGGCACAAATTCAGGCGGGCCAACCTTGCGGTTAGCACGGGCTAGGGGTTTAGGGTTTAGGATGTTAGGATCCTTAGCAATGAAACGAGGTAGCCTAACAGAACGCAGTGCGAGGCAGGGTTTGGACGGCATGAGGGGTGCAGTCAATGCTCGGGACAACTAAATTCTGTAAAACTAAGCCGTGAACCCACAGACTTTATGTATTAATTAAGCCTTAAAGCTGCCCTAAACCCTAAACCCTATCTCATGGCCTCAAGGAAGGTCCGTCTTGAAGCTTCTTAATTGTGGCAAACCGTTGCGCCGCATCCCGCAACACTGAAGTTTCGCCACAGTCGCTTGCTTTCATAGTTGGAGCCTTTGAGGCTTAACCATATAAGCCCCGGAATATAGGAGCCTTACTAATCGGAATAAGTGTTCTGGGGCATATTATGCTGTACTTATGATAGGGAGCCCCCAAACATGGTATAGGTAATGACTAAGGCCCCTATATTGCCCTGAACCCCTAAGGCCTAGCCCCTGAACTAGACACTGTGGATTCAGGGTCTCAGAATTTCGGTAGCGAGTCGTTACTTCGTCTTGCCGGGGTCCCTCATTGCTTTGGATCCAAGAGTGCGCCTCACTGTTCCATGAACTGTCTACTGGTATTTAGTCACGAAATTCGTCTGAACCTGGCTTTTGAGCTAGCAAGTGCTTCAAGCATTGGGCGTGACGGTTTAGCGGTGTAGTAGCGTTTAGGCTGGCTTTCTAAGGCAGACGCAGCCGTCACGCTTCCTTCATTGATGGGCCACTGTGCTCAGCAAAGAGGGCAGGTTGGTCGATACATGGAGAAATCAGGTTCCTCTTTCAGTGGTTTAGGGTTTAGGGTTTCCTAAACCCTAAACCCCTAAACCCTAAACCCAAACCCTAAACCGGGACTTGGACGACTCCTGCCATTTGAACCCTGGTTTCTCGGAAGCCCCTCTCTTTACGGACGATCTTGGCTTCCTTAAATACTCGAATCTCCTGCATCGAAGCCTTGGACCGTTTGCAACCCTTGCCGACGACAATCTGTCGGATTGATGTTTGATTGATCTCATGTTCCTTATACCTGTGCAACCTACCATGTTAGGCTGTGGTGGCGCTACGTGATGGGTGATACTGTTGGAATTCAGTCTTGCAGCTTGTGTTCAAAGCACTTTAGGTTGCTTATACCCAGTTGCTAAAGTGCCGACGAACCCTCAGATAAGCCCGAAACCCCATAAGCCTTAAACTCGGATTATTACTCTTGCCTTTGATGCGCAGTTAGCGCCACCCAGACGGCAAAGCGTTGGCCTTGACAGCCTGAGTAACTGTACATGTTTTGCTTTCACGTCAGCCTCAGAAGTAGGCTGGCGTTTGTATGGCAAATTTTGGAAGGTGTTACCTTTAGTCTTGTGGTGCTTTCGGTTGCTGATATAAACCCTGCATTACCTTAAGGACCTTAAACTATGGGAATGAGGGGTAAAGCAGGATTTATATCATCAACCGTTAGGTCTACGTAGCTGTTTTTGTTGCTAAGGGCCCTGGGTCTTGGCGTCTGGGGTTTGCCGTTCCTGGCTTGGGTTGCGACTTCTCAGGCTTTACACACCTTGTGGCTTAGGCGTTGCTTTGTGTACCGAAGAAGGCGACCGAAATGATCATGTCCTTGCACAGGTTTCCCTTCAGCTCGCGGTTGGGGTTTAGGGCTTTGGGACAAGAGCTTGAAAGCAGACCGCGGGTGTGACAAGTGGCCGGGACCTCTAACGTTTGATGTATGCTCAAGGACGGGGCGCATGTGGATCCAGGGCGGTCTTGACGGCAGCAGCAGTCGGTGCCACAGAATCGGGCTTTCGATTCACTCAGAAACCCTGAACCCCAAAGCCAAGAGCCCGGATCCTTCAACCCAGTCGCATCTTTCTGTGTCGAGGGATGGAACCAACTGCCGCCTGATTGTCCAGGAACTTTGCCGTCCTAGTGCGAGTTTGCCTCCCACCCTAAATTTGCCCTAAACTCATAAGTGGTGGTTAACGTACCTTGGTTCGGATTTGCCTGATTGTAACTGCGGCGGCAGTGACTTTTGACCCTTGCCTGCAGGATTGTAGTTGCTCGTAACTCTTCCCGTAACGATCGTTCTGTCGTCTGGGCAAGACGATTTGCAGGGCTTGCGGGTTTCGTTTTTGGGAGGATTCGAGCGGGGTTGGGAATCCCTATAGTGAATGTATGAGCATCCCCTCGCCCTTCAGATCACCGTGAGCAGCCTTAAGCCGCAAATCCCAAAGGCATAAAGCCCTGCAATTGGTGTCGCTGAGCTCAGCCTTCAACCTTTCCAGAGAGTTCTTGGAACAAACTCATATCACGAAGGGGACGATTCACTCGTATTCCTTCCACTGAGTCGCATGGTATCGGAGAGGATCTGCCTCTACACGGACCTCTGTTCCTCACTCTTGTGCCGACGATTCTGGAACGAATAGGACTGCGATTGAGCTTGGCCGGCATTGCCTAAAGCCCTTTTCTTTGTGGAAGCTGGCTCCCAGAACTCAGAACCTCGGTGAAGTCATCGCAGAGTGCTCGGGTTCCGAGAAGCACCTCAGCTGGGTGTACTGTAGTATATCTACAATTGGGAGACCTAAGGAACAGCTTTAGTCCCTGAATCATTCGACAAGCATCCCGATGAGCAGTCCCCTAAAATCACCGCATCTGCCAAGATGTCGTTGGCTCGCTCTGGGTGCTGGACACGCAGGCCAGTCTGGCTTCATGCGGGCTAGCGTTCGCGGCAAGCAGGGTACATGATTCTTGTAGACAGGTCATGAATTACGTTTGTGGGCTACGTGTTAGGATTGCACGCCTCTGCTGCAATGTTCTAGTTTGGTAAATTGTTCATGGGCACCACTGCCGTCCCAACTCTACTATAGGCTAATAAGTATTTAGAATGGCGTTGCGGGTATACTAACTGCACGATGATATGAGTGACTATAAAGTATCAACAATACCAACTTGTCAAGCTTCTATATTGCACCTGAAGTTCTTGATCTTGAGTCCAGACCTATGGAATCGACCCACATAAGGACTGCGCTGTTTCAGGATTGGACTGTTCACCAAAATGCTACATGACCTTCAGGGCCGATATTATGATGTTGGCACATGGGTAGTTCTCTACATTAGGGTCTCGCTTTGGGTCCGAACAACGGTACGGCGCCCTTATTGAGGTTGTTTAACACCATCCATCAACCTCCTTTAGCTCTTAATCCTTCATCTCTGAACGGAATACCCTTAATAATTACTGATACTATCTTGGGGGGCTCTTATCAAAATTATAGTATAATGGGCCCCCAAACCCTTTTCTAATTATTAAGGCCCCTTTCAGAAGCAGGAGAGCCGTCAGAACAAGAGTCGAAGAGTCGCAGCGCACGCCCGATCAGCATGATCTCGAGTTGGATGCTGCATGGGGCCTTAATAATTAGAATAGGGTTCCTTTAAAGGGTCCTTTAAGGGTTCGAAAAGGGCTCTATAAGGGATTTAGGTATGTAGGCGCCTTAACAATTAGAATAGGGTGTTGGGGGTTCCATATTATAAGTCTGGTATAATATACCCCAATGCCTTGTTCTAAGTATTTAGGCTCCTATACTGCCAGATCCCTTCGTGTCCATGGCCTTGCTTTTTTTTGCGTTTAGACTGTGCAACTCTAGACCGTGTACCTTAGGGAGTGCAAATACCGCATGATCACCTACTCCCTTGAATCCGTCTTAAACTTTTCCGGCAATTCAGCTATGGCCTAAACTGTATGAGAACTCATGTTCAAAAGGGTTTAAATGGCTAAAGTTTCCTGAAGCTCATTTGATAAGAAGCGCAAACCTCATCCCCACCTTCCTAATCTCTTCAACCTTACCAGGACCCTCCTTGTAGCCTCAAATAGGGGTATATGGCCCCAAATAATGGGCATTTAGGGTCTAATAGAGGGTAGATGGAGGGTCTAGGTATACACCAAACCTAAATTCCGAAGGCGTGCAACCTTCACAAACACAGCCTGGATGATCGAATTTTTCCTCCCCACTCAGTTGAGGGCTTGAGGGCGTTTAGTCTACCATAGGGCTCCGAGCACGGGAGGTATCGCCACACAATTGGACTGAAGTAGTAGCAGACAACAGCTGCCTGGCTGAATTCGTGGCTGTAGGGTTAGGGTAGTTTGGGGTTCAGAGTTCAGGGATGTTTAGGGCTTAGCTAGAGATCAGGGCATGGATCCGACATCTCTCAGTCGGATTTATGGCCTCGGGCCCCATACGACTATAGCTCGGTAGTAGGTAATTAGGGGTAAGAAGAATAAGCATGATCATCATAACCGAAATTGCAATCCCTCATTCTCGTCAGTGCTAGATGGTTTCAATTTGCGCGATCAAGAGCAAGAGCCGTTCACTGACTCCTTGTTCGAGTTTGGGCTTAGGGTCTGTTCAGACGGCTTCCAGGGCTCGGGAGCCCTTGAACCCTAAACCTTGGATCCTGGATTCCACACCCACAACCCTACGTCTTACGGAGTTTGAGGTGTAAATCTGGTACACTTGTTATCGGACTGAGGTGCGAGCTCATGGTCTTAGAGGTAGCTTCGCGATATGGCTTCATGTAGGAGCTGAGCTCGAAGCCGGAGGATGAAGGGTGAAAGGATTTCGGGTTTAGGGTTTATACGGGCTTAGGGGTTTAGGGTTCAGGAGTTTAGGGTTTAGGGGTTTAGGGTTCAGAAGTTTAGGGGGTTTAGGGGTTTCAGGTTCAGGGGTTAAGGGGTTCAGTGGTTTAGGTGTTTACGGGTGTCTTGAAAACGGGGTCTGATGCCAGATCGACCTGGCACCCTGAAGTGAGAAAACCCATCCCTGCTGCTTGCGCTGTCCCTTCACCTGGGTTCCTTTTCAGGAATTTAGTTTAAGTTACCATAATAGGGAGCTATAGTACATAATAAGGCTTCCTTATTATGGTAACATTAATCGTCCCGTCACCTTGGCCGTAAATGCTACGGCTTAGGGTTTAGCGTCTCATCCAGTCGGTGCCTCGCTTCCTGGCATATGCATAGTTAGGGTTTAGGGTTTAGGGGGGTTCTCATCCAAGATGCCCTAAGAGCTGGCACCAGGGGTGGTTTACTAGGTTTTGGAGGGCTCACAGTCCGGTTTTCTGTGCCTCTTCAACCCAGAGTGTGTAATGCCCATGTTCCGTAAGGCCGAGGGTGTGGGATCGACTGTTATTGCACTTGTAGAGTTTTGGGGTTTAGACTGTTTGATTTGTAGGGACTTTGGGATTCGCATTCGGGCTCTTGGATTTTTATGGCGGGGAGTTCAGAATTTCAGTTAGTTGGGATGACAAAGGGCTAGTCAAGTGTGAAGCAGTGAATTCAAGAAACTCAGTAGAGCGTGCAAAGGAAGCGCAGTGAATACCTATGTTGCCGGCAAGTGAACCAAGCGAATCACCATACATACCGTTGCACACGGCACGTGCATTTCTCAGATGTGCATAGCATCGGTGCGAAGAGAAACAGTCACAAGAATAGCACCAAGAAGGCTAGTAACAGCAGTCATAACAGTGGTGGGATCTACACAGAATGGGACAAGATTTCACTCCTAGGGCTAGTCTCTGTCGTGTGCCTGGTCGGACAATGAGCGAGAATCCAACATAAGTGCCCGGTTTAGGGTTTAGGGCCTAGGGTTTATGGTAGAAGCATGAACAGCGACTGAACATCAACAAGACCATGTCCACTGCCTAAACGCAATCTCAGACGGCCGGGTTTCCGGGATGGTCACGGGTGCAGGGTTTACTTGGAGAGTTGGCGGACTTAGTCAGTAGGTAATCAGTAGACTTCTAAGTTATGGTACTTATAAGTCTCTAAAAGAATTAGTTGCTAAGTCCCCCGACCCTCCAAGTAGGGTTCAGCACTAAGTTGGTCAATCCGTTCTCAAGCGTTTGACGAGGCTTCCTCCCGCAAGTCCGCGACCACAGCGCTGTCATCACAAACGCGTCGCAAGTGTTTCTTGGATTGCAGCAGACGTGTAGGGCTTAGCTTAGGGTTTAGGGGTTTGGGTTTAGGGTTTAGGTTAGGGTTGAAGGTTTGGGATTTGCCTGGACCTTAGGGAACCAACCAATCTTCCTCACGGCCTTCGGCTTAAGGGTTTGGTTCTCTGTTGGTATCCACGGCCTGGCGATTCAATACTAGGGCTATACCCTACCATTCCGGTATCCGAGCCTACTAGTTGATAGAACCCGAAACCGTGCAAACCGCGAACCAGGAGGTTTCCTGCGGCCCGGGCAAGGCTTAGGGTTTAGGGGCTTAAGGTTTAGGGTTTAAGGCTTAGGGAGTGGATTCTGAAATGGGCTGGGTAGTTTTGAGCTTCAGGGCTGGGGGTGTTTGGGTCTAGAGGGCATAGGGGCCTTAATAATTACCTATACTACTTTGGGGGCTCCTTATTGTAATTAAAGTATATTGGGCTCCAAAACCCTATTCTAATTATTAAGGCCCCTAGAGTAGGCTTAGTTACAATTCCAAGGTCCTGACCCCTCCGACTTCGAAGACTGCAAGGTCTGTACTGAAACACCATGTTCGCTCTCACAGTAAACCTTATCTTGAATCCTTGCAGAGCGAACTACAGTAGAAGCCGGAAAGTTGGAACATCAATATCCTCATGGCCTTAAGGTAAAGTATAGGGGATCCCAGCATTAATCCTCCAAAAACCATGTTCCAACTTTACGGGGTTCACTTTAGCAGGTTTAGAGTTAATGGAAGGTCTACAAGATTCTACAAGCCGCAAAACATCATGTCTGCTCGGGTCTCGGTTTGTTAAGTTGCGAGTTTAGAGATTTCTATGATCCGGTGCTGGTGCCTTCACGTCGAGGTACATGTATGGTGGGCAGAGCAGCTGCTGCGCGGAGCCCAGTAGCAATGGGAATATCTTTGCGTATTTCACACGGTGGCTAGGTGCGAGTAGTATTGCTTATGAATTTCTCTGTGCTCTATATGACGGCTTCAGCGATTCTTGTCTGGTTGAGGGGGTGGAGTTTCAAGACTTAGGGGCATGAAGCGACACGAACCGGCTTGCTAGGAGTTTATAGGCTCAAGGGTTTTCGGTGCAGGGTCCAATTTTGGCCCAGAAGCCCTGCACGCAAGAAGCAAATCTCTGCAATGGTATCTGTTACTCTAATTTACTCTAGGGTTCGAAATGACCCAAAAGCCTTGTGTAGCAGCGTGGTCTTCGGCACCAGAAGCGTTTAAATGTGGGTGGTTCAGAAAATGGGAGACCCTGACATCATCGAACAGGGTGGATCCTCATTACGAGAACCCCGAAACTGCACCTCTAACTTTAAGACATCTCTGTATATGTTCCTGAGAGACTTTTGGCATCGTTTCGGTGAAAGCATAGGGGTCACAGCCAATGCTGTGAGGCATGCGCCTTGCATGGCAAACCCTGTAGTGCTGGAATGCCATTGGCCCATAATTATGTAGACCTCTGATTTATCGGCCTCCATTTCTTCATTACGATGCCGGTTATATTCCCTTTATATGCTGGGTTCCTTAAAGCCTTAAACCAATTGAAACTTTGTAGTAGCCAGAACTCAGCAACCTAACATCTAAGTACCTTACCTCTGCATATTTTGAGGGGAGGGGGTCTAGTGCTTCAGGGTCTAAGTTTCTGAACCAGACACTTCCTCTCCCATTCGCCACGCATCGAAGCCGCATTCAGGTTACAAGTCCTACTTGACAACCTTCAACCTTCAGGCGAACCTCGCTTTCCCAGACTGGTTTATGGGCTTCTCCTGAGGAGATGCACAAGGTTAGTGTACGTGCGACTATAGCTCCGACCTGCATGAGCGTACGTCTAACCTTACCCACAATTCGGGCCCCTGAATCGAAATCCACACTTCCTTGCACGGGTTGCCCTAAAACCTAAACCGTACACTGTAAGCCAGTCTGCCTTAAGAACGGCCTGCTTTAGTATGTAGGGGTCTGCCCATGCCTGATTCCATAGCACTCTCTGCCGGAAAAGCCCAAAGTCTAGAACGTCGCAGCCTTATAACCCTAATCCTTAACCCACCTTCAAATAGCAAGCACCAATCACACAAACAACAAGCAAAGCCATACAACCAAATTTATTGTGGAGCTTCAAGCAAAGCAGCGCGTCTGATCAGCCAACTCTGATAGTTCGAGAGCAGATGAACTTCGCCCACTATTGGGTTTAGATAGGGTTTAGGGTTTGGTGTTCTGGTCTTGAGATCTAGCTCGAACTATTTCGGGTTCGATCCTGGACGAGACAGTCGTAACAAGTCCTACACAATCTTGCACATCGGGGGGGGGCGGGGGGGGTGCGACAAATACACGACTAGTTCGCACTTCGGGATATTTGTGGCTTCGCATTATGGTCGTGCACCTACTTGGGGTCCCTACAATAAGGATCCTCGGCTATTTTGGGTATATGTTGAGGTCCCTTCTTTTGAAACTCCCAAGTTTGAAGCAACCGCCGCAAGTCCCCCTCTTCAGTTGCTAGCCTTGCAGCCACATGTGGGGCTTCTCTTACAGTTCTGGGACCTGAGGGTTTTTAACTGAGAGTGGACAAAGTTCTTTGATGGCTGAAGTCACAAGCTGCCGTATGTTAGCCATTAGTGTGGGTACCCGTGGTCGTGAAAAAGTCAGAGTATGGACGTGACCATACGTCGGAATCGTGCTGTTTCTCTTATCTCAAAATACCCATGAACCCTAAAGCGAGGTATAGCTACCTATAGTCTCCATTGTAGTTCCTTTTTTTGGTTATCCAAAATCTATATTATAGGATCCAAACCATAAAATTGGGTTAACCAAAAAAAGGAACTACAATGGAGACTAAAGGTACATCCAAGGCCGGGCTTACAGTGCACGATAGTGCGATGTGCGGGCTCGACCGAGTTCAGGGTAACTTGGGCCTTGAGGTTTAGGGGTTCAGGGGTTTAGGGTTTAGGGTTTCTTGCGTTACATTCACACCTTCGGAAAGCCCTTAAGGTACTCTTCATGATGAGGGCTTTTAATATATACTTGGCCATAAACACGAAACCCTAAACCTGAGAGGGTTTAGGGTTTTGCCGGCATACACTCCAAGTCCGTGCTTAGAAAAGAGTCAAGATCAAGGGCGTTGACACTTCATTAGCCCCGAACTCTCGCGATGTACCATGGAAGAATGCGCCTGACTCTTGCGCCTCTTGCGGCTGTGTGTCCAGCAGCTCCTAGAGCTCAGACCCTGGTTTCGGGTTTATAATGGTTTAAGGTTTAGTTAGGGTTTAGGTGAAAGAATGAAGCTGATGGATGAAATTACTGTAAGTACCCGATACCTGCAACCTCTTAAAGCCCAAACAAAAAAGGACCTGAAACCTGGACCTTACATGCTCTACATGGTGGGCCATGGCGAGCCGCCCTAGAAAGTTCATAGTTTGGGGTTTTTGGGCTTTGGATAGACATGATGTTTCTACAAGAAGGACATGCAATTCGCGAGTAGTTACCTTTATCAGTCAGGATTAAAATTAAGTCATCAGTCAGGATTTAAATTAAGTCATCTGTCGGCATGTGTAGGTGTAGGCCGTACCTTCTTTCACTGCCCCCAAACCCGAAAATTCTGGAGCCCTACACACGAAACCCAAACGCCAACCCGAAACCCTCATAGCCTTACACGCCGAATCCCTGTAAAGCTTTTGAACCTTAACTACACCTTAAAACACTTATATCTTCAAGACATTTGGCTCGCCAGGATCCATCAATGTACTACGACATGTCCGGCTCCATATCCGGTCCAGATCTCACGAAGGGTTCGTGGTTACGGGTATACCTGGTTTGGACGTAGGGTTTGGGGCTTGGTTGCTCTGATAGGCTTGGGATTTAAGGATTTGTGTAGATTGGTGCAGGGTTGAGGCGTTTGTTTGAGATTAGGGCTCGGTAGGGTGTGTAACTGCCAGCAGCAAAGTAGCACTGTAGCAGTTAACGATGAAGCATGAAGGCAAGTAAAGCTGATACGGGATAGTGGAGATGGTGATGATGTGCTGGCGGACTGCACGAGGTTCAAGCAGTAGATGAGCTCACTGGATTTCGTTTCGATTTGGAATGGCGCACGCGATAGATATGTGTGTGTATATATATATATAGCGCCTCTGCAGGTCATGACCGTCCAGCTGCAAACGAGGCCCCTAAGCCAATATAAGCCCGACACCCTGCGGTCGAAAGCCTTCCGACCATCGCTACCACCCGAAGCCAGCCTCCGATTCGGACTTACTTCCTTCAGATCTGATGAACTCAAGATGGGATTTGCTAAGAGCTCGTCGATTAAAGAACTTCGTGTTGATTGTGGGTGCAAGCAAAGCCACTGTTGCGCAACCCTGTAGGCCAAACCCTGTCTCAGAGAAGAGCACCAAGAAGGAAAGGAACAGCAGGCCCAAAGCCAGAAAGAACCCTGACGAGGCAGGTGATTTCCCTAAACCCCTAAACCCTAAACCTTTGGTTTAGGGTTTAGGGCTTAAGCCCTCAATCCTAGATCGTCTCCCGAGGCACCTCCCCTGGAGCCCGCGCCGGTCACACCGCCGCACTCAGCAGTGCAAATCGGATGTGGCACCTCGGCTTTTTAAAAATAGGGGCCTTAATATTTACCAACACTTTTTTTTTATTTCGGGGGGGGGGGGTCCTTATTTAATGAATTATAGTATAAGAATAGGCACCAAAGCCTTATTCTAATTATTAAGGCAACGATATTACCGGTTCAGGGTCTAGGGTTTGATATATACCATGGCCCTCAGGTACTTGTATCGGTATTACGTTAAGGCCACAGTATATACCAGATGACTACACGGACCCTTAGGTTCTGCGGGCTTGCAGTAGCTTGACACCCAAGCTAATCGTGTAGCAGATCGGTTTTTAGAGTGTAATGCTTGGCGGAATAGGGTCTAGGGATGAGGGGTTAGGGGTTTAGGGCTTTGCGGCTTTGCTTTAGGGTGTCAGATTCATGCCCTTTGGGGTGGGCCGTTGGGGACTGCAGAATGCCGGTTGGCATCAAACAGGGGCCTGAACACTTGCGTTCCCTATGGTCTTCCTTATAGAGCTCCGTGTTATCATCATCCGATAACAAAATCACCCTGAAACCGTCAAAACCCTATCCCATTTTCTTTGGCCCTTACATGAAGCTCAGGGTTTTGAGTTTGGGCTTGATGATCCTAACTTTGAGGGTCGGGGGGCTTAGTAAGTAGGTAATACACAGAGTTTTAAGTACCCTAAGTGCCATACTAAATGGAGTTTTGACTTCTGATATTTAGTCCTAAACCCTATAGATACTAAGTCCCCCGGCCCTCCAAGTATGCAAGGTCATATTAGGGAGACACCTCAACGGGACCCTTCTTAACCCTACTTCTGGCTTTCTTATTGAGAGGGTCTATATCCCCAAGGGTCCCCCCAATCCTAACTCATAAAGTAAAATTCCTTCAAGACTCCACACTGCTCCAGCGCGCGGCGTAGTTAGGGCGCTAGACCCTTAAGGATGCAATAAAGAGGTCCATGGTCTAGGGTTTAATTTCAACTGTTGGGGGTTTCAGTCGATGGCCCCTCCTGAGATAATGCATAGGACTCCTAGCATGCGAATATGGCATATACTGTTGTCGCAAGTCTCAAAATGGTGCCTGCTTTGGGCTCTTTTGATTGTCAAGGTGTTGCTGACTCAGGAAGCGCATCCGGAGTTTGCAGTGTCGGGTGTAGGGTTTGGGCTGAGGGTGTTGAGGGCTTCGGGCGTTTAGGGTTTAGGGATCTCCCAGCCTCTTCTACAGAAGTTCTTAAACGGAGCCTTGACAGAACCCTTTTGAACGATTCCGACGGGAGGGCCCCCTCGAGCCGCGCAGGATCTTCGGCGGAGGAACTGGGATGGGAAGTCCAGCTCTCAGACACAGTTGCAGCACGAAGAATTCCCTACGGCTCCATGTACTGTACAGTATGGGCTTACGCCTCACAAGGAGTTCCTATTTAGGTGCTTTAAGGCCAAAGTGTATACTGTACAGGTACATGGGGGCTGTACGGGCGAACAGAAGATACTTGGACGAGACGCACCTACTACATGAAACCGCAACAGCCGCAACACTCCAATGCTGTGATCGTAGCCTCCATGAACCCTATCCTAAACCCTAAACCATAAGCCCTTAATATAGGGGCCCAAATAATTAGATAGGGTTTTGGGGCTCATTATACGTTATAATAAGGAATCCCCCAAAAGAGTATTGGTAACCATTTAAATTTAGGCCCCTATATTACCTGCACGGGCGCCACAAAGCAAACAAAAGGGCCGAAGAAGCCTTACCTTAAACTACCAAACCCTACCTTTTTGTAGGTTCTTATTATAAACCCTACCTTGTTGTAGGTTCGTATTATAAACCCTAATATGGAATTTATAGGGACTCCACAAAAAAGTAGGTTTTGGTAGGTTGAGGTAATCCCGGGACCGACAACCTTTGAGGCCGCCTAGTAGGCATCTGAGCTTCTTTAGGGGTTTAGGGGTTTAGGGCTTTTTGGGTTTAGGGCTTAGGGGTTTAGGGCTTTAGGGCTTTAGGGGTTTAGGGCTTTGGGGGTTTAGGGCTTTAGGGGTTTAGGGCTTCGGGTCCTACGGCCTCAACTAAACGCCGGCAGCTGCGGTTCAGTCTTGAGGGTGGTGAACGTGCTTTCGAAGCGTTTGGGGGCTATGAGCGACAATTTGCCTAAGGGTCCATGTACCCAAATAGTGTATACTGGGCCCAATGTATCTATATAGGGAGTACCTTAAGGCCAATGTATATACTATATGAGTACATTGGACCCTTAGGGTTTATTAGTTTACTTCTTCATAGCTGAGCACCAGAGTAGTCTCCCTCATCGTACAAGGGCGTCATACAGGGCTTCACAAGGGTTTGTAAGCGTTCAGGGGCATTTCTGTTGGCTTCACAAGCCCAGAGACTCCAAAACCCCTTAATTTAGGGAATTCACCTGAAATTATAATAGGATCCCGAATATGGTTTCAGGTACATTCCTTAATTGAGCAGTTTTGGAGTCTCTGGGAGCGTTTTGTGTTTTCTTCGCTCGACTAGATGGAGTTTAGACGAGAGGCTCCTCATTGGGATGCTTTATACTAAGGTGCCTACTGATGTGTGTTTTTTCAACAAGATATTGCAGTCTCTGGAGATCAACAACATATTGCAGTGGCTGGAGATGTCGTGCCCGTGGGGGTGCTGAGGTTATGGTAATCTTCTAATCTGGATGCAGAGGAATAGGTTTAGCTCATGCAGGTGCGTGGCATAAGCCCTTGCTAACCCCAAGTCCGAAGCTCGAAACCGTGAACCCTCAACTTTATAATCTATAAGTGAAGCCATAAACAGATCTCTCTCTCTCTCTCTCCCTCTCTCTCCCTCCCCCTCTCTCTTTCAATTTGTCCCCAAGGCTATTACAACGACTTGAGGTTCGTGGATTTAGATGCGCCGCGACTGCACCTAAGGAAAATTACGGTAATATTCTTCAAATCATGCTGAGGATCCTTTCCAGATTTAGGGCGTATGGCTTACTTGCTGGCTTAGTCTGGGGGCGGTTTTTGATTACTTACCAATACACGGAGTCCACGCGCCCTAAAGCGGGAAGCCTAGCCACAGCCAAACCTTGTTTAGATCCTCCCAAAGCTTTAAAACCCTGGATAAGTCACGTGTTCCGTGCCTTCTGGTGGGCTACTCGCAAGTTCGGGGTACTTCTGACCCACCTATACCCGTACTGAACCTGGTCCCCAAACCCTAATCGGGTTGCAAGTCACCATCCTCCAAGCACACTTGCCTTTCATGGGTTTAGGATTTTAGGGGTTTCGGGTTTTTTAGGGCTTGCCCTACTTAAAGCCTGTGAGCACACCCCAAACCACCCTGAAGCCAACTCTTATGCTCATGTACAAGGCCTGCCTTGCAAGCATCCATCAACCTGGTTTGAGGGGCAGTCTTCCGATTGGGCTATGGGCTTTTAGCTTAAGGGAGCCTCAGGATTGAAACAACAAAGGTTAAGGGTCTAGGGTGCTCCGTGCTCCTCACTTGTCCTTGTTTGGGCTTCCATCTTTCCCGTGTACAGGATACCATCTTCGTCGCTGAACAAACAGGTGAACTACATTGGAGAGCATGGGTAAGTCCTGGACTCTAAGCCCACGGGCAAACCCAAACCTTGAATCCGAAACCCTAACCCCTAAACCCTAATCCCTAGGAGGGAAAATACCCTAATCCCTAACCCCTAAACCCTAAACCCTAAACCCCTAACCCCTAATCCCTAAACCCTAAAGCCTAAAACCATAAATCGAAATCTGCTGCCAGGACCCCTCGCCTTTCTGGACCGAAGTCTCTCCTACCGGAGGCTTGGGGTGGCTGCAAGTATAGTATCCTTAAGAATTGCTTTTTTTTCATTTTTGCTCACATAAAACCCATGGGGCTATACAAACAGTATGGTAATTATGGTTCAAAGGGGGTATAGGCAAAGCTACTCGTGATATGTTGGGGGAGGGGGGGGTCTTGCTGATGCGCCCTGGGGCTGCAGACCCTTGTTCACAAACCCTAAGCCCGAACCCCTCAAACCAGTTAAAACCCCTGCCACACCCTAGACTCTAAACCCCGCAGTCTAACTTACGGATTGGCGAAGAGTAGGCTTGAAAGGTTTGCGATTCTTGAGCTTACGGTAATGGGTACCGGGTAGCTTTAGGGTTTGGGCATAGGTATTAGCGGACTATGTTTGTTAGCTTTCTGTCCAGTTCAAAACAGACGAACACAGGAAAGGACACCATTTTCCGATAGTACTGTAGGATGCCAACATGCTCGCGGAACGTTACCACGTTACTTGACATCCCAATTCCTGGACCATCACAGCCCTTAACCGGGATGTATGTTGACACGCACCCTAAGCATTGTAAACCCCCAAACCCGAAAGCCTGAAACCTTCAAATCCCAAACCCCGAAACCCCTAAACCCTGAGTTTACGGCCTTAGGCCAGGGGTTCAGAGAGGTCTTAGGGTTCAAGGGTTTAGGGTTTACGGGATTTGGGGTGTCCAGTTTAGGGTTCTAAGGACCTTTATAGTCTCCACTGTAGTTCCCTTGTTTGGTTGAACCAGTTGGATATATATATATGTATATATACATAGAGAGTGAGGATCCCATAAGGTAAAGGAACTACAATTGAGGATACATCCTGACGCAACCCTTCACCTTGCAGAGTCCAGGCTCGGAAGAGTGGTAAGCACCTTTTTCGCTTGCGAGCACTTGACCCAGCTCTAAATGGCTACAGCGAACCAGTCACGTGCCGAACTTCGAGTCCATGCCGTGGAGAGTGGCGGAGAAGAGTTGATGAAGACCATCAAGACAGGGTTCAGGGTTTGGAGGCAGAGAAGACGACCGTAGTGGCAGCAGCCAAGGTCAAGATCTAAGAGGCTGAGACGGCGTCCACTACGTGCTTCATGCAAACACATCTGACCTGTAGAACTACCAAATCCGACTTGGTCAAACCGATGTGGTGGACAGGAAAGCCAAGCAGCATCTTCAACTTGCGTGCAAGTGTAGGAGATCCCATGAATTGAGGAATGTACCATGGTTCATCGATCGCCAGGCCCGAAACTGTAAACCCCAAACCACGGAGTCCTGCCAAACAACCCCTCCTCGATCGCTGCTTCCTGCAGACCGTCCGCTGGCACGCGCCTTTCACAGCGCAATTTTCACCACCACAGAGCTGCTGGGCTGTTACAGAGTGCTCGGTTGTAGGGTTTACAGGTTAAAGGGGTTAGAGGTTTAGGGATGTTTTGGGGTTTGAGGTGCCGTTACACGGTGCGCGGTTCATGATATTGTCGAAGCCTTAGCTTTTCGAGCAGGGCCTTAGGGGACACTCTACTATAATATACGAAGGAAACCCTACGGAACAGAAGTCCTAATTTGTTCAGGTTTCTATATTAGATTAGGGCTATGGACTAGAGCGAGCTCAGTGCAAAAAAAGGGCTGAGACAAAGCAAATGCAATTGCAAGCGAATCTCTAAAGGAAGTTGCTTGACACCCGACACACAGCTACCAAACCTGCATGTGGTCCGTACAACTATGTCCCTTACTCCACAGCTGCTGCACTCCGCTTTGCAGTGCCTTACACTCATTCTCTCGACGGGTTTTCCGGATTTCTATGTGGCCTTGTAGGTTGTTGGCCGAGTTTTATTCCTTTGCGAGTGGAAGCTGGTTGTATGTAGTGGCAACTTGTCTTTTGCTGTTTGTGGTGGTTTTGGTTGTTTACTGAATGTCTTCCCTGCTATATTCTCGTCCCCTCATCCTACAGCCCTGCGCCGATCTGGGGTCGAGACCTGTACTGAGCTTCGATTTATAGTTCTGGGCATCGGGTTCAATCCGAGGTGCAGGAACACCCCAAAACCCTAAAGCCTAAACCTAATTGTGACAAAACACATTGGCTACTCCAAGCGTCATTGGCTAAGAGTCATCCCAGGATTTCCTAGGGTGTACTCGAATCCTCGCCTGCTTGTCTAGTGTGAGTGCTGAAACCTAATTGTGACCCTCCACCTCAGACCCTCAACCCAGAATGAATGTCAAGGCGTCTCTGGATATTCGGCGGGCTAGATACCATGGAGAGTGCGGGCCTCGAATGGGTGTAAGCCTGCGAAGCTCAAGCCTCGGAGCACAACTTTTGTCAATCACTGTTTGGCATCGTTGTCGTATTGTTGTGATGCTGCTGTTGCTGATTTTGCTGATGCTCCTGCTGCTGTCACTGCTGCGGTTGGTGCTGTTGTTTCTTGAAGTGCTGAAGATGATGATGGTGCTGCTGCGGATGATGGTGGTGGTGATATTGCTGATCACGTTGATGCTGGTGAAGGTGGTTTGTTGCGTCAACGGGCGGTGATGATGATGATTGTGATGTTGAGGATACTGATGATGATGATGATGATTGTGATGGTGAGGATACTGGTGATGATGATGATGACGATGTTAATGATAGCGATCGTGCAGTTGCTGTTGCTGTGGATGTTGCTGGTGAGGGTTGCTGATGTTGCTGCTGCTGTTGTTGTTGTCGTTGTTGCGGCTGCTGCTGCTTCTGCTCACATCATTGCTAGTACTGCGGGATCAACACTGGTGGCGGCAATGTGTGCCATGTTCATCAAGATGGCCGAATTGGTGGCCATGTTTTGCCGCTTTGGTTTTAGGCGGTTCGGGCATTCGGGTGTTCGGATGTGGTCGGTGTATATCCTTTAGGTAGGGCTTGCTTATCATGGGCTCATTATGTAACCTGCTGGGATGCTTGTAAAGGCATGCCCCGCTGTACATATTTTGGCACCGAAGGACAGCCGCTTGTCTGTAGTTCTCTGTATCTGGATCTTTCTAAGGATTCTAGGTCACCAAAGTAGTACGGCAGGGACCCTAATTTATAGAACCACACACACACTGTTGGTGTGCCTAGACTCGCAGGGTTAAGCCGACGTCTAACCACCACGACCCGGCAACTGCGCTAGCCAGGTACACCCCCTTAACCTCAAACTCCTAACTTAAACCTAAACCCTAAACCCTAAACCCCTAAACCCCTAAACCCTAAACCCTAAACCCGATCCTACTGCAGACGACTACAGGGAGCCAGCGCCGGCCTGTGCACCTAGAGTCCAGTTTGCAAACTAACTTTCTCGAAGGATCGCTAGTCTCCTTCCTCCCTGAACTACCCTCGCTGAAAGATATTCCGTCCTGGATTTTATAGTATATATATATAGCACCCCCTTAAGGATCCTAAAATGTTGCGCTCCTTGAAAGATTACCCTCCCCGAACGATCCAGCAATTTTGCACTGAAAGCCTCAGCTGCAAACGCCTGCTCAGTGTACTTGGGAGACGTTTGGTTCATCGACCTTCAGGCAAGGCATGGCCTGAGCCCTGTTCCCTACGTAGTCCGGGCTTTCTATAGCAGGGTTTGGGAGTTCGGGCTGTTAGGGCTTCAGGGTCTTGTAAGCGCAGTAAGGTGCTTTTGGTGGTAGTTGCTGCAGCGGTAGGTGCGACAGTTGTAGTTGGGGCTGCAGTAGTTGTGGCGGCTTTTGTGGGCCTTGACAAGGGGGAGTACCTCGAAGGGTTCTCATACGGCTCAATGATGGGTTTAGAGGGCTTACTTACCGGCCTGTAGCGCAGGGTCTATGTAACGGTGACCCGTTGCGTGGCAGACTTTGTTTCTAGCTGGGCTCCGTGACTGTGGGAGTACGGACTTTAGGTCGGCCTTTGGTTCATTTAGGTTTCCGTATTGGGTTGCTTAGGGGTACAGGATTTCCTCGTGCTCATGCTTTCTACTGGGATCGATCATCAATCCGGTTTTTATCACGGTTTGTCGGTGTTTCGGGCTTGATCATCTTAGGGTTTCGTGTGTTTGCTCCAGGGCTTTAGGGTTTGTTTGGGGGTTTGCGGTTTGCTAAGGCTGGTATGAGGGTTTTGGTTTCGTATTATTGTAACATTAAGTCCATAGGATCTTGCTTTCAGGGTCTGCTCCATTTGCTAGTGGGACTTTGTTCTTTACATTTTGTGCGTGTGCTTGATGCATCCGGATGGCATAGTTGCTCTAGTTACGACGTGAAGTTGACCGAAACACCCAGCGAGTTTAAATAGTTCAGACAAGGGGGGAAATAGTAGCATGATGACTCGCGTCGAAGCAGAAAGAATTTACAAGATTGTCAGGTCGTTCTGCTACAGAGACGGCGGGGTTCCAGACAAGTCAATAGGGCCCCTGGTCTTGACGCTGTCTTGTGATCTTTAAAAGCTGAAATGCACCCCGAATGGTAAATTGGTGACCCTACCTGGCAAGCTTAAGATCGTACAGAACTACATGCCTACATACAGACAGACATACATACATACGTGCAATCACCAAAGCATTCGTTGCAGTTCGTGGTCAATTTGTAGGGACTTGGGCCCTCAGGGCAATGGCACAGTCTCTCACAAAGGGGCCTAAATAATTACCAATACTGTTTTGGGGGGTTCCTTATTATATTTGAAGTATACTGCGCCCCAAAACCCTATCCCAAGTATTAAGGCCCCTAAAGTATGTGACGCCCGAGCACGTGAAGTCTTAGATGTTTATCCTACCCCACACCCTAGATCCTACAACCCTTGTGCCTCGCCTTGAGCGTGAGTGGAAACCCTACACCCTCAACCGTGAAACAGCTCCCTAACTTTAGGCGCTAGCTAAGCCTTCTCCGTTCTGGGTCACTGCAAAACGCTGTCGAAAGATCCATGTAGAGTTTATTGACTTGGGTTTTGGTGGCATTGGGTTCTTGAGTGCGAAACCGCACACAGACCAAAGCCCGTGAGTATAGAAGGAACGCAGGAACATTTGGGCAAATACGACCGGAGATGCAAAAGACTTTGGTACTCACTCCATGCACAGTAAAGCCGAAAGTGCCAAATCCACAGCCTTGCACTGGACAAAACAATAGAACTGCACTGCACCCTAAACCCGAAACCGGCAAACCCTAAACCCTAAACCGTTGCAACCTTGCGCCCTCCTGATCGCCAAACCCCGAAAGGACGTTTCGAATCCCACGTTCTGGGTTGAAGTCTCCTCGCAGACCAACCCCAACGCACGGCTGCTCGCGCTGCGATTGATTGAAGTTTCAGGCGTAGGGTTTAAAAACTAAAGGGTCCCACCAAGGACTCAGATGACACATTCTTGCCCAAAATGTACGCCCAAACCAAAGCAAAAGCCTTGCAGGATTTCGGTGTAATGGGTTGTCATAGTTCCTAGGTGCTGGGACCTAGGACCAAGGGCAGTTACTCAGCGATGAACTTTCAGGTGGTTGCTTCCGGACTGGAGTTGCGGGATTTTGATTTGGAAGCTTTGGCTTCGGTTTCGGTGTCGTGAGTTCTTGGGTCCATGAAATCAGAGAGTCCAACACCCCATAATTCAGGAATATGGCGCTAACAATATCATTTTAATCACTTTTTTAAGGCATATTGCTGAATTGAAGGATGTCACATACACTGACGAATGTTTGTGACAAAGTATTGTCTTGTTGCGAGTTCTTGTATTCGACTGATCTTTACTGAGCTTGTTACAGGTAGTTCCAGAGATATAACCAATACCAGCAGACATCTGGATTTCCCTCAAGCTCCGGATATATGCGCCAGGAGACATACAAATTCTATTCCTTCGGTTGCATGGTTACTGTATTTTTTATGCCCCACAAAGCCTACCGCCCTTATTTTCGTCTTGACCCCTACCCCCCCACACCCTAAACCCCCTTAACCTTACACCCGAAGCCTGGGCTCACTGGCCCCTGCCCCTTAAACCCGCAAGCCCAGGTGACTCTAAGCTGAAGCTCGGTGCCCTTCTACTCGATCCAGAAGAGCCTAAGTTTCGGATTTTTAGGGTTTAGGACCAGGATTTAGGGGCCTTTATTCAAGGGTCCCCAGATCCCAAGCCTTCAGACTTCTCTCCCTCAGTCTTTGAAACCTATACCGAAATCAATGCCCGAGGGCCTATCACACTGCGGTCTTTGCCAAGATGTCAGAAATGTGGGTCTTCGGTGGAAGCGATGGCAGCACGCATCCCAGCAAGGGCTCTGGCGATTCTGGCTTCCGGACTGATGGGATGCTTTGGAAGATCAGGGGGGGGCTTCCTTGGGGCTGTGGTTTAGAGGTTAGGGTCTAGGGAGACTTCTTTTTTTTTTTGGGGGGGGGGGCGTTTAGGGTTTAGGGCTTAGGATTTACACACCTTAAACCCTCGGCAGATTGTAACCAGCACACAGTTGTAGTTTCGCGACTACCAATGAGGGTCTAGGCGTCTAGGGCCAGAGACCACCAAGGCCTGAAGATTTAACCCTGTAAGTACAAGTATGCCGCACTTTGCCAGCCCTGCGATACCTCGCTGTCCTGCGCATATCCCACAGCATACTACTATTTCTTCGGGATCCGAGTTGCTTTGGGTGGCATCCGGCTGTCGGCTTTTGTTTGGGACTTGGTGTTCTTGCTTCGGGCTGGGATTTAGAGAGGCTGCGCAGTGTTTGGGGCTTGAATGCTGGCGAGCAGGAGGGACAAAAGCAGCGAGAGATGAGCCGGAGGTCTTGTGACGTTGAGGTGAGACAAGCATTTTGCGACGTCATAAGCCCTGGAGGCTTCGGGAGTCGGAGACAAAGTTGCAGAGGTGGACACCCGAAATCGTGAACTACGTGCTCCGCTGCATGCAAAGGAAAATCTCGAAAAGCTTTCTTTAGAGGTCATGGAGTTGCATGCCAGACTCTAAGCTCCATGGACCCGAAACCCGCCATGGTAGTTAGGGTTCTGACTACATTGCCCCACCCTGAGCTAACAAGCATAGTACAAGGACCGTACGGTATAACGGCACTGTTCCAAGTCTCCGTGTTGGTTTGGGAGAGGGGCAGTACGGCAAGAAGTACCACGGGACCAACGAAGTTGATGTTTTTGCCATGGGTTCGAGGAAGCCTCACAGGAAAAGCCTCGAGTCTGAGAGGGCATATGTAACCAGATGCAACGTTAGCACCTCAGAAACTAGAAGAAAGGAAGACAACTTCTCTCGCAGGTGACCAAAGCGATTTGTGGGTCTTGGAGGCAGACAATGGGTGGGTGTTTAGGGTTTAGGGTTTAGGTTTGCGTATTGCACCGACGGAGGCCTGCTAAAGCTATAGATACCCCCAGGGTATCCTACACAAGCCTGGCAACTAACCGTGACCCCACCTCAGTCCTCGAAACAAGAAAATTTCCATGTAGGCTTATCACCGTATAGTTACTATATAGTTGCATTATTATACGCCCCCAGAACAATTTTCTATTTTATATTTTAGACAAGGGAGATGATATGCTTGTGTACCAATGTTGCAGACTTGATGGAATTGGAGATGCCAATGTTCCAACCTGCAAGCGGCTTTGAACCCTAGGGCTAAGGGCCCTAGGAGCATATCGACCCCCACTGTAGTAGGATCATAGAATAGTGGATTCTGAATAACATAAGCACAGGACCACTACTTTTAAGTAGGAATGGGAACTCCCTAAGCCCTATCGTTAGACTAGTGGATGCGTCTTGACTACTCCCTATAGGGACGTCTCACTCAACAGACTCCGAACCATATGCCTCGCCTGGTTCGTCCGAGTGTGAGCGCCCAAACCCTAAACCCCTAAACCCCTAAACCCCTAAACCCTTAAACCCTCATCCCTAAACCCAAAACCCCTAAACCCCTCAACCCTAAACCCAAAACCCTGCGAACTATCTGTCAGGTGGGGATCCGAATTATTTGGCATCCTTCGGTTCAGGGTTTAGCGCATCTACTTTTTTTTTGTTTTTTTGTAGTGGTGTTTGGTGCATACAATAAGCGGCCCGCCTCCGCCTAATGTGCCATATACTATACATAATATATATATATATGCATATAATTGCCTGTATAACACAGTGTAGTTTACCCACTGTAGTTTGAGCCAGGATCAAGCCTTCTCTCCTGAAGGGGAGCGCCCCGACACTCGATGCAGAAGTTGTTGAACCATGTGTCGCCAATCTTGAGTCTTCCGTCAAGAGAAGTCTCAGAACAGAGGCTCCATATCTACATAAGTATTCCCATAGTTTGTTGTTAAGATTTTGACCATGACACGGTAGCCCCAGTACTGCGGCTGCTAACGAATGGTTTCTCACTGTTCCAATCCTCTCCTACTCCTGCACTTCATTTCCGTCATCCCAGTGGCACTACAACCATGCTCCATTTGTCGTGGCTTTCAATCTTTCAGTGAATGGCGCCACGAAGGTGGCTCGAGAGTTTAATTGAAGGGGGGCCCTAAACCTTAAACCCAGAAGTTTTATCCCTAAGCCCTGAATCCGAAACGCCAACCATGGCAGGCATCAAGCCCTTCCTGGTCCCGAGTTGTCGAAAAATGCTGTACTACACCAACCGCTCGTGCCTGGACCTGCGATTTGAATTTTGAGGTCTGAGTGGAGGGTTTTCTGTAGGGGCCGAAATACTTAATTAACTCTACTTTTTTTTGGGGGGGGGTCCCTTATATTTTAAGATTATAGTATAATGGGCCCCAAAACCGTATTCCAATTTTCTAGGCCCCAATATTACGGTCATGCGAGTCCACCCCCGCATGCTCGTTGAACCTTGGGCTGTCGCTTGATCCTCCAAGCACATCTACGGTGCCTGGGCTCGCACGGCGGTTTGCGGCCTGGCTCGTCACAGAGAGAGACAGAGAGAGAGACAGAGAGACAGAGAGACAGAGAGAGAGAGAGAGAGTAGAGGTGTAGGTGTGTGTGTGTGTGTACGTGTGTGTGTACGTGTGTGTGTACGTGTGTGTGTACGTGTGTGTGTGTGTGTTTGTGTGCGTGTGTGCGTGTGTGCGTGTGTGCGTGTGTGCGTGTGTGCGTGTGTGCGTGTGTGCGTGTGTGCGTGTGTGGGTGTGTGTGTGTGTGTTATTGAGTGAGTGAGCGAGTGATAGATAGAGAAACACAGAGAGACAGAGCGAGAGTCAGAGACACAGATTCGATGGAAGCCCACCAGAAACAACTTGAGGGACAGAGAAGTGGAATGGGACGGAGAAGCAAAACAAAAGAACACGGAGAGATGGCGTCCCGGGTACGAGCCATGCCACACAATCCACCCTGTGATCCCCAACCACACGCCACCTACATACCAACCAACACTAGGGAGGATCAGGACACCCGCTATGAAATGTATTTCGGGGGTTTTGAAATGAATCCTAAACCCGAAACTACAGCCAAAAGTCCCAAAACCCCCCCAAACTTCTAAGCCCTCAACCCGAACCTCCAAGCAAAATCGCCGGACCCGAAGCCCAGGCGTCAATCATCGTTCCGTCTTCTCAGCTGACGACCAGCGCATGTGGATCTTCGGAGGCCTCGGAGGCGCTGGTCCCAGCCCTGGCCTCAGATACGTGGGCCTTCGTAAGTACCATTTATTTGGTGGTTCCTTACGTGTATTATAATTATAGTATAATGGACCCCAGAAGCCCATTTTAATTAGAAAGGCAGAGAGATTAAGTAGTACCCTTATAGAGCCCTTATAGACCCCTTTAAAGGACCCCTTCAAGAAACCCTAGTCTGCTTGTTAAGGCCCTTACATTATGTGGGCGATGTCTTTGGTCGGTCTGGAGGCTTGGTTTAGGACAATAAGAGGAATATTCTTGGCGTTCTTCTGGTTGGCTCTTAGGACTTTAACTTTTTGGATTTCTATATGAACTATAGTAAGGAGGCTAAAATTTTAGGAGGGGTTCAGAAGTCGGCCAAGAAATAGTTAGTAATCTTTAAGCCTCCTGCGTCAATATGATCCTTCTTCAGACGTCCGGCCACAGCCCGTGACTCAAAAAGTACCCAAAGCTTTAGGTTTAGTGGGTTTAGGAGTGTTGAGAGACAAGTTCCCCCGAGGTGTGCGTGACATATGGATCGCAGTGGTTAACATTTAGTATTATTTTTTCACCGCAAGCCCTACTGAAATTTTTGAGGACTTCGAGTGTTAGAGCTGGTTTGAGTGCCACTCTGATGCTGCGCTCAGGGCTCTGCCAACCTGCTAGACTCTAGGCATCCGGAAGTAGCTTGAGGTGTCGCAGTCGAGGCTTTTGGCACTATCTAGGGTTGGGTTGGCCATGGACACAGGCCTCTATTACTATAGGCCCCGTCTTCAAGGACAGTTGTGAAATCTTGAGACTTCGGTTCCAAAACCTTATCCTTTCAAGTTCAACCCTGAACGTTAAACCCTGATCCCGAGTCTCTCAGCACGCTTGTGCTCTAAGCCCTACACTGCTCCGAGGCTTGCTGAACGAGCTATGGTACCTTGACTTCCAGGCAAGCCTCAGCTGAAACCCGAAATCAGTCAAAAAGGGTTTAGTCAGACACGCGACTCGAATGGCACGGCATGGCGTATCAGGAGCTTTTGGTGGGCAGACGGCCATTGCCCGGTTGCGATTGGAGGAGCGCGGTTCCATACGACAGTTGGGACTCGAGCTTGTTGGAGCACAAGAAGCAGGCCACGACCAATGCAATGTTCTGCGGGGAACCGTCATATTCAAAGGTATAAAAACCCTAAACCCTAAACCCTAAACCGATAAAACCCACGACGTGGCTTGGACCCGTCGGCCCGTCGGATCCGCGAGCGGCTCAATGGACTCGAACTTCGGTTCTAACCTTAAGCTGCTGGTTTAGGGTTTAGGGTTCGTGCTAGTTTATTTGAGCGAGGATCGTAAACCGCGGTATGCGGTATCGAAGGACCCGCCCGCATTCCTACTACCTGGTGGGATAAACCCTATACCTTGGCCCCAAAGAACCTACCTTTCAGGGTTCCTTATTATGATTTCCTTAGCTATATATATATAAGGAAATCATAATAAGGAACCTATAAGCCTTTAAAGAAATAGGTTTATTTGGGGTTAAAGGTACTCCCTGAACCCCCGGAAGCTGAAGTCAGGGTTTGGGGGGTTTAGGCTTCTTAGTATTATTTGTTAATAAAGGCCTTCCGGATCTATCGTCTCGGGCATGTCTTGCTTGATGTTAGTATGGACCGAAGAAGGCCACATTAATTCAGGACTTGTCGGATGGAGGCTAAAGATAGTAAGATCGAGGCAGGACTATTGAAGCAATAGTGACCCCCTGACAGCCTCGACATAAACAAAAAGCCCACCCCCCATTGCCCGATTCCAAGTAGTCACGCCCCATGCTTGGAACTTTTGGATGGGGCTGAGGTTGTGGTTTGGGTCTCAGGGTAGTTTAGGACAGCGTCCTAGCAGTAGTAGTAGGAGGAGGATGAGGAGGAGTTGGCGTTGGAGTTGGAGGTGCTGTTGCTTCCTTACCGAGATTGGCATGGGCAAGATAGCGGCAGTCGTACACACGGAAGTCATGTTCATCCATTACCTGTACTCACTCCGCCGTAGTTGAGTTGTATTGTAGTCCAGCCCAAGTCATATCCAGACAGAAGCTTTTGGTCATGAAGGCCGATAGACGACGATGTTCAAGTACTGATAAACTAACTCTCTGAGGCCAAAATTCTAAGCAATGACACCTTGAACTGAAGCTGTAGATCTTACATAACGCAGCAGAAGCAGAGTACATGACCACCCCCTCCTTCCATGAAGGCTCCGGGATGCATTCGAAAGGGATTTACCCGAGATTCGTCTGCCCTGGCTCTATTTGCATCGTCGAGACTTGTTTTCCTGACAAGCCGCAAGCAAGTAAATCGGCCTTCGTCGGGTCACGAACTGGGGTTAGTTCAACACGTGGATTGGATGAGTTTCGACACAATTCCTGTTGGATAATAAATCGTAGGTTGCAAAAAGAAGCACATAATCGACCCTCAGCGACATCTTTATAGAGCCCTTAATATGAGTCCTTAAAAAGCTCTTTCGCCCTACAGAAGCCGTTCATGTATGACAGGAAGATCCACCTGGATGGTACCCGACCGCGCCTTCCATGCCTCCCAGCGCACGTCCCTGGGAGATGATTCAGACGAAGGGGTCCGAAGCACTTCCATAACATAATATATACTAGAGGCCTGAATAATTTCCAATATGATTCTTTAGGGTTCCGTATTGCATTTATACCATAAGGGAGCCCCACAGCCTGTTGTAACTATTAGCGGCAATAGCCACCCGCAGAAAACTGGAACATGGGTTAATTGGGGGGGCATCAACAATGACACGGTAGTCCTCTAACTTGCCGTGGTATGTACAGGTGTTGAAGATGGTCTTCGATAGACAGTGTTGAGGTTTGGACGGTTCAGGGTTTCGGATGTCGTGCGATTTGAAGTTCAGGGTTAAGTGCTGAATCAGCTTGGCTGTGTCCGTGACCTTGAGCTTTTTTTGTTTCCTTGGGGATTTTGACCCTCTGAAGAAGGTCCCTTTTAATAGGGTCAGAAGTAAGGTTATACTACCTACGGTTGATGATATAAATCCTGCATTCCCTTAAGGACCCTAAACTATGGGAATAATGGTATATTCCTTGTTTTAGGTATTGCAGGGTTTGTATCATGAACCGTAGGATTTCGGAAGAAGCTATTAAAAAGGTACCACGAACATGCAACTTGCAAGGAAGGTTGAAGAGCCACACGGGTGCTTCATGGTGTAAGGCGAATAAAGGGGCTAAATATTTACCTATAATATTGTGGGGGGTGCCTTATTGTAGTTAGAGTATAATGGGCCCCAAGACCCTTTTCGAACTAATTAAGGCCCCTATATTCTGTGTCATGCATCGCCATAGTATGACAACATCGAGTTCATAATAGGGCTTTTCAAGCACATCGATTCGCAGGTTTTTCATTACCAGGGACCCTGTCCTTGGTGTCCCTATGTATAGCCCTACTCCTACTTTGAAGTAGTTTAGATGGTCCTCCACCCGCCGCACCTCCTCACCACAACAAATGTACGACTAGCCTCTACGGTTTAGGGGTTTAGGGTTTAAGATTCAGGTTTCCGATGTAGGCTTCGACTACACCCTGAACCCGAAACCCTAAATCCACTTTCCTGAAAAAGCTGGTTCCCCACAGGAAACAGGGCACCCTGATTTGTTCAGGGTTTCGGGCTTAATGTCCATTGGGGAACCTAGTTAACGGCCTTCTGTCCCGCTCCACAAGCTTCGGAAGGGGTCAAAGTAGTTTGTCGGCGCAGCACGACCCCAAACCCTAAACCCTGAAATCCCTAGATTAAACCAACACCGCACCAAGTAGGGGTTTACGTGTCCCCAAATCCCCAAATCCCCGGCGATCTAGAATCCGGCGCTTCAGTCACGAGGAAAAGAAACCAGCGCCGTCTTGTCGGGGACCGGCCAACTGTGGATCTATGGCGGTGCCGATTCAGGGAATAGTCAGCGCCTAAGGTTTCTTATCGGAGGAAGCCACGCGAGTGAAGCTCTTGTTGTCGACATAAAGAAGCTTAGGGCAGTTCTTCATGGCAATCCCAAGCAGGCTATATGATATGATATATTTGTTTCTGGGCCTCCGCGTCAACATCTTTCAACTGTTACCTAAATTCTAGAGCCGAACTCCCCAGACACATGGGCAGAGCCTTGCATCAAAGCCGTCAGTATGCAGGATTTCAGACAGCGACTCCCCGTAAACCCTAAACCCCCATAAGTCTATACCCTAAAACCTTGAACCCTTAAACCCTAAACCCCAAAACCGTGACGAATCTTCGGCAACCCATATTCCGGTGTCTCTAGCTGCCGTCGGCCCTCGTCCCGAATATTCGGGTTCGCGTTTACAAGGTGAGAGAACAGAAAGTGAAGATCCGAAACCCAAAACCCTAAGCACTTAGACCCGAAACCAAGAACCCTAAACCCTAAACTGCTAAGTAGGAGGGGGAAAACCCTAAACCGAAACCAAGAACCCTAAACCCAAACCCTACCTCTACAGAAGAGTGACGTTTCCCTCCAGGCTTTGAGAGCCCCTACCTTTCACGCAGATAAGAGTTTGAAATTTCAGAGGTGGGAAATAGACAGGGTTGCTGCATCGAGTTTAGGGATCAACGTAAACCCTAAGGGGACTTAGTAAGTCTTGACATTCTTCTGGTTGATTCTTAGGACTTTAACTTTTGGGGTTTCTAAGCAAGAACTATAATAAGGAGGCCAAAAGTTTAAAGTTTTGGAGGGGTTCAGAAGTCAGCCAAGAAGTAGTCATCGTACAGACTAAACTGTTTGTAAGTATCAGGAACCCAGGTCGGATCCCCTTCAGGGTATTTTTAACTCTACTTATGACCTCTTTGCTAAGTGCCCCGGCCCTCCAAGTCAAGCTGTGGGATTTTGGTGATTTTCGAGAGCGGGCCTGTTACATTGCCACAAAAGGTGGAGTTGCAACCCCTGCACCCCTGCAGTTATATGGTTCCACCGGAAGGTCTAAATCTTTGGCACGCTCCTCGCGGATTCCACAGATCATGCACCATCTTCGCAGAATTGTACTTCCACCCCCAAACCTGCAACCCTCGAATATAAACCGGGAACGACGATCTCGAAGATGACATCCGAAAAGACTGGAGCGCTTCAAGCCCAAGCACTGAAGCCTTCAACTCTTGCAGTTGGGCATATTTCCCGAAGCGATGCAAAATGACCTTGGGCCTGGGTTCCAGGGCGGAGGAGGCAAACGACACTCAAGCTCTAGCCCAGCTTCTTATAACACTTAAATGGGTTTAGGGTTTAGGGCTTAAATCTTCATTGACGCTTCAAAAAAAGGTCGGAAACCTTCATTCAGTGATATTTAGGGCTTAGGGTTAAACAACAGCCTAAACTCCCCTCTAGGGTTTATGTGAACCCTAAATCCTATCATCCGCTGCACAAGGCGTCCTCTCCGACCTTTGGTATATCGACCTTCCGGCCGGGGAGCCATGCATCTTCGTGCGACGGTCTTGGGGCAAGGGTTTTAAGGTTTACCTGGACCCTATAAAACCTTCCTTTCGGGGGATCCCTATTATGATTTCCTTATATAAGTCCTTAAACATGTAGTTTATTTGGGGTCCAGGTGGGGTGTAGGGGTTTGGGTTTAGGGGTTCGGGGGTTTAGGGGTTAGACTTTGGGGTTCAGGGGTCTATGTTTTGCTCTTATAAAGCCCGAAGCTTTACCAGAATGGTTATGAGACTGAGAAACGAATCTACAAACCAGGGTCTATGAGATAATTCAATAAATTACTAAGGCTACCCCGTTCTAGCCCTTATGTATCCCAAACTCCTTGTCTAATTATCCATCTTCTTGCCTTATTCTGGCTAGAAAAGCCCATATAAAATCTCCCAAAGTTGAAACCTGGCTGCCTGGCTGTTTGAAGCCCCTTGGAGGTTTCGGCGTTAACTAGGTTTGGAGGTAACGTAGAAAAATAGCCCTGTTGGGAAAGTGAGGGTGGGATGCCCCAGACATGCCTCACATGATGGAGCCTTATGTTTTAAATGTATGCCGCCGACTTCTCTCCAGGTTTCCTGTCGAGGAACTCACGGAGGATGGTTTAGGGATTATCGGTTATCAGGTTATCGGGCCTACCTGGCCTGAGCGAAGTAATCCGGCAGCCATGAACATTGCATAGTTTCGGAGTGCAAAGTTCCAAGACCGCATTAGCCCAAAACCCAAAAAAGATCAAGGCCCAAGCCAGAAGATCTTCATACCCTCAGCCTGGCGTTGTACATCAGGCTGCGTTTTCCTGGACGCAACTGTACCCATCAGGCCTGGTTGTGTTTAGGGATTTAGGGTTTAGGGTTCGCCACATTCTGCAGCGTTCGACTTCATTCGGTTTGCACGTAGCTCCAAGCCCTCTAGAACAATTGCTAGTTTAGTGTATTATGAGCCCTTTACTTGTAGGGTGCAGTGGCCGACAGCGGGCTTCTTTCAGAATCGGGGTTGGCGCAGCCAGATTCCTAAACCCTATATCATCAGTGCTTTAGGGTTCAAGGTTCTTGCAAACCATAAGCGGCCACTTACCCCAACAGTGGTGGCTGTAGTTGTAACAGCATAGCAGTGGGTCCTCTGTTCCAATCCACGGCAGGTAGCGCTGGTTCTCGAAGAGGACATTCCGCGGTCCTCACCGCAGAGAACGTCATGTGGATTTTTGCCGGGAATGACGGTGGAGGCTCTCCGCATGGTACTTTGATAGGGCTGATGGCATTTCTGTTCTAGGCGGGATTTCCCGGTTGGGGATCAGTTCAGGGTCGTGTATATAATGTATTATCGGAGTCGGAACCATTGCTAGTAGTAGCCCTTAAGTTATTAAGTTTGAGCATCTGAGCCTAACATTCTCCAAAATCTAGAAAATAGTTATTCAAGCCCTTACATGACTTCTGCAAGTAGGCCAGAAGGCTAGGTCGTCTTGCGCCAAGCGATCGTACTTGGGCTTACCCGGATTGTTGGTTTGGGTTCAGCTCTGAGATCTAGGCGGGCATGTACAAGTCTGTGCAAAAGGTTTAGGGATTTGGATTTCTGGGTTCCTGCGAAGGAACCAAGTTACCACAATACGGAAATCATGTTATTTGCGATAGATCTTTGTCATGGTAGCTAAATGATATAGGGTCCGCTAAATAATTACCAATACTATTCACGTAACCTAGGGGCCTTAAAGATTCGAATCGGGTCTTGGTGCGTACTATACCTATCTACTAGAAGTGTCATAAGCCTAACAAGAACCCGGATTTAGGCCTTGGCATGGCTTGGTCTCAACTTGAAGGGTCAGCGGACCTAGTAAGTAGTTACTTTTCTAGATTCATTGGTCTCATAACCCCGTTTAGAGTACTCAGAAGTCTACTCATTACCTACTTACTGGTGCCCCGACCGTCCTAGATGAGCTGAGCGCTTCAGTCAAGCTTGGAATTGTTGAACCACTGAAGCATTTGGTTGCTCCAAAGCAATGTAGAAGCTTGAATCATTACTAAGGTTATTCCGTAGGGTTACTTACCGGGATGCCACCATATTGGTCGCGCCCCCATAACCTTGTTCTGAGTATCACCTACAGTTTAGCGCATGGTATAGCACCCCTACCATAGATCCATATAGAACCCTGTAACGGGCCCCGTTAAAGGAACAAAGGAACCCTGTTCTAATTGAGAAGGCGCTTTTCTTGGGAGTGCAGAGAGTTGCCTGAGACAGGCGATCTGAGCGATATGGTCTTTATTGACCTCCAGGCTGGCTCCGTTACTAAGTCCTAGGTATCAATTTGGGATGGTTCTTAATGTCCTTATTGTTGAATATAGACCCCTAATTATGAATAATTTGGGGGTCTGTTGAAATCGACACCTCGTTTAGTGTTCTTCGGAAACTGCTGTTTTTGGGTTCCCAGGACCCACAAGGCACCTGGTTTTGCTTCAGCCCCTCGTTGTTCTAGGAATTTGGGTTTCGGGTTTAGGCTTGAGGGTTCTGGGATTTGAGAAGTTTGGGTTTAGGAGAAGCAACAAGCCACGATTGTGGCTGGCCCTAAGGCTTCAAGCTAAGAAAGTGTACATAAATTCGTACCTGCTTTGGGGTCTGACACTTCCAAAAAGTGTTTGCTATCATCTATGTGGGTGGTTGTCAAAATTATGGTCCTTTTTTTGTGTCCTTCTTATAATATTGCACCAATTATTTAGGGTACCCCAAAAGGGACCATAATTTTGACAACTACCCATCTGGATCTTGAGGTTGGTCTCCCGGGATTAAGCATCCTGGCGCCCAGAAGGTTGCTTAAATCATGCATCTCAGGCTCTCCGAGTTTAGGGTTTAGGGGGTTTAGGGTTTAGGGTCTAGGGTTTGTGCATTGAAGTCAAACTATCCCAACACTTTGAGGTCTAGGACAAACGACCCACCTAAACCCTAAACCCTAAAAAAGAATCAAACCCCTAAACCCTAGAACCCTTAACCCCAAGCCCTAAAACAACGTCGCACGCGAGGCTGTGAGTCCCACTTGGACATGGCCTTCCGTGATGTCGAGCATACCTACTGCTCGTTCACGTCACGAGGCATTCTCTTCCTAGATATCGATATGGGGATGGTTTTGAATTTCCCTTATTGTTGAATATGGAGCCCGAATTATCAACAATTGTGGGGGCAGTGGAACTCGACACCTAGTCTTGCGCTTGTTGTACAGGTGTAGCCTCTGGGACACACCTATAGTCTCCGTTGCAGTTCTTTGGTTTTTTGCTCAGCCGATTTTATGGCTAGGATCCTACAATATGATATCCATTGTACTTCCGTTCTTTTTTGTTTAGCCAACGTTGTGCCTAGGATCCTTTAGTATAGGTCGGCTAAACCACAACCCAAAGGCTCCATGTACCTTTATAGTAGATACTTAAGCCTTAAAGGGGTCCCTAGGTAGGTACTTTAAGGCCTAAGTATCTACTATATGGGTACATGGAGCCTTTGGGCAAAGGAGCTCCGACGGAGTCTTCAGGCCAGTTGAGGTTTCGGGTCTGAGGTTTTTGACGCAAGGATACACACTTACTTAGATCCCCAATACCGAACCTTTAAACTTTTTGGGCTCTTATAGTTTAGTAGGAATCGGAAAGTTTAAGCTTTCATTTCTATGGCTTACTGAGTAAGTAAGCTTATAATTAAGCATCGGCAGGAAGTCATTGGTTTCAACCCCAAGAATCTGGGCCGTCGAAGCCATCAGTTGTACTCGACAACGAATGTACCAACTTTGTTCATGCAAATCGCGAATGCACCCTGTAAGACAAGAGCCCTAAGTCATAAACCTGTAAGCGTAGATGGATGATTAGCAGGTGTAGGATTGCTCACAAAAAGCCTACGAACACATAGCCGGGCCACGGCAGAGTACGTGATGCCCACTCTAAGCCTTTTCCGTAGAGTTTGATTAATTTACAACCAGCACGAGTACTTGAACCGGAACCACAGCTGAGCTGACAAGAATACCGAACGAATCTACATGGGAACCACGGTGGAGTTAACAAGTGAGCTTCCTTGGTTCCATCTTTGCATTGAGGGGTTCAGGGTTTAGGGTGGTTTAGGCTGGCTGAGCCCCAGGCATTATTTCGCGCACGAGGCATATCATCAATCCCGGCTGATTGCTTTCCCAGGCAATGGCTCAAGTTTCGAAATGTATTCATCGAATCGCGGTGTAAATCAGATTGTTGCGCGAGCACTGGGCACTATGTTTTTAGCAAACTACTCTGACGAAAACGCTTCTCCTTGGTTGCATCTTCAACACAAAGTTTCGGCAACCCTGACATCGGGAGCCTAGATTTTCGGATCCCGGCTGGCCCAAGTCCCCATCCTAAAGGGTCCATGTATTCACATAGTATATACTTGGGCCCGAAAGTCGTCCATGTATAGATGACACTGGAGGGCCAAAGTATACTCAAAGGGGTAGTGCAGTTTTTGCTGATGTACCCTAGCTCCCCAGGCCCTCTCCGGCTTCTAGCCTCAATGTCTCGATGTTCTAGCTTCGCCTGACCCGTTCCCGCAAAGACAAAGGCATATACGGTGTCATAGTTCAATCTCTCATGTCGTCCTTATGGGGCTCAAGACAACTCTATGGGATTCTATGGGGCAGGGGTGTGAACATGAACTGAAGCTGCTTTGGCTTCTTGGCAAGTTGTGGTAGGTCCGGTATCCGAACTTGCACACTGTCAGCCGACATGAACAGGTCAAAGACCTTCCTACTTCCTAGCTGGGTATGTAAGTGGAACTCAGCACACAGGGTTACCAGCAATAAGCTCTGATTAAGGAATCGACTTTTGCGCCGTGCTGCTACACCTAGCTTCGACCTTTGCAAACTTCTACCCTTGCCTTGCACAATAAAGCCGAATTCTCAGATATTCTTCCTTATGGGGTTTAGAGTACTTGTCCTGTTGCCCGGAAAATTCAAAGTAACCAATGCAGGCAGCTCTGCGTCACCACACGAACAAGATGTGGACTCTCGGCCATGTTTACATCATTTCCCAGCATGCACCGATAATCGGAGGGCCGAGGTGTTTGACGAGGATGTAGTTTACCAAGCGCTGGAGTACGCGAGTTCCCAGATCATTTTGTCACGCTTTTCCGGAATGCAGACCCCTGATTTCTCAACCCCCTTTTTTTGAACGTGGTTCGTGTTGAAGGAAGGGGAATCAGGGGCCTACGTTACTGGGTGTCGACGGCCACGAGGAGGCTTTCCGTTTCGCAGTCCTTCCACAGAGGGCCGCATCACTGAGAGCGTCTTTGAGACTATGTCTTGGATGTAGAACCCTCATTGATAACCTCTCTTCTTTCAAGACCTGTATATCAGGACACAGACTTATAATCCCGTTCAGGGCAAGCGACTTTTCCCTAAATCCAAGCCAGGAGTTCTCCATGATCCCGGCGCGGTTTGGGCTTTTGGGTTTAGGGTTTTCGGCTTTGGACTTCGGGGTTTAGGGTGTAGCCCGGGTGTTAATTGCAGATTGCTCATCAACAATTTGAGAAACCAGGCTTCTCCTGCTAGGACCCTTTGTCTCAAGGAATTCAGGGAGATGCCTGATATCATTGCAGTGGGCTAAAGGAAGTGCAGGAGACAGGATTCATTAATTAGGCAAGAAGCCAAACAAGAGTGCAGGAGTCTGTAAATCCTGTCGCCACGGACAGATCGTGGAGACTGCCCGAAGACTGAACCCTAAACACGATAAAGACTAGAACCCAAGCGTTTCTTCTTCGCTTTTTGAACCGCAGGCCCAAAAAGAGCTGAAACTGAAAAGCTGCACTCACCCGAAAATCTCAGCTGGACGGAAGGAGTGCCTTTGATCATCCATGCAGGTTTGTTCCAGCACCACAAAAAAAATCAGCATCGATGCTTTCCCAGACACCGAACACCCTTGAAACCCCTGCGCCCCCCAATTGTCCTCCCCTCCAGCTCTGCAAGGATGTTCGGCGGCTACACAAGCAGCGGTTGCATCCTCGGCTGTTCTGTAGTTTAGGGTCTTGGTACGGTTGATGATATAAATCGAATCCTGCATTACCTTGATGACCTAGACTATGGAAATGTTGGTATATTCCTTGATATGGGTAATGCAGGATTTATGTCGTCAACCGGAGTTCTGGGGTTCGGGGTTCCAGGTTCAGGTTAAGGAGTCCGGTCAGTCAGGATCCGGGGTCTGGCAATGAGGGTTTTTTTGAGTTCGGAGTGAGGGTTTAGGTGCTAGGTTCTCTAGTTTCAGGTCTTAGGATTGGTAGGGGTTCGATACAGGGGCCAAAATCAATAGAATAGGGTTTTGGGGCGCTAGTACAGTTATAGATAAGGATCCCCAAAAGTAGCATTTTCATTAGTCAGGAATTTCTCCATACGAGGACGTGGCCTCGGGTATGAGGCTAGAGGCTTTTCGCCGTTGCCGAGTTGTTGGATGTGTTGGTGACGGTTTGGGGCTGTAAGGCTTGGAGCTTGAAGGATGAGTCTTAGGGTTTAAGGGTTTAGGGCTTAGGGCCGGCACACACGCAAAGCCCGTGCTGAAAAGGGTCGGCTGTAAAACCCCGACAAACTTACTACTTGGGGGGTCGGAGTAAGTAGGTAATCAGTAGAGTTATAAGTACCCTAATGGGATCCTAGTTGGGGCTATGGTAGGATAGAAACCCGACAAAGTTGCTAAGGGCAGACAAAGGCGACCCACTCAAGCAGTCGTTCGGACCTTATCTACCTACGTAAACTTATGCGTTCAGTCTCTTGCCAAAGGCTGCCGACGCATGTGCCACCTTGGGTTCGCAGAACTGTTTGCAAGCCGGTCGGAGGTGGTTCCAGTACACCTGTGTTTTTTGGGTCCAATTGAATGTCTTTGAAACATTGAATCAAGCTTGGCCTCATAATGAAGTATACCTTTCAGTCGAAGTTAGATGCAAAACGAGGTACCCTGAATCTGACAGGAGACATTGAAAACACAACAACCGACCCCAATATAGATGCCAACTAACAGAATAGTCAAAGTATGATTTCAGAGACGGACATCTTTGAGAAAGACCACATACACCGTTTAGGGCCTTCGGTGCATGATTCAGGATGAACGTGAAGGGTTTCGCGTTCTCCGGTCTGGGTTGTTAAAACCCCCCACATCGACCGCACCGTAGGTTCTTAACTCAAATACGTACTAATATGTATACACCTTTACTGTCGACGTTATTGCACACCCCTGACTAATAACACCCGTTGTTGTGGCAAGGGTACACAGAAAGATCCTACTATGTTGGTCCTGCAGGACGAGACTGTCGTCATCCCCGTAGCTAAACTCACCAATTTTAAAAAGCGATTTCCTTACACCCTACACCCAAAACATTTGCCATTGCTTGAGTGCTTTCAGCACTGGCGAGTTTGTTCCCATGGAAGGCATGTCTCCGAGAAATATGGGGATAAGCCTGGAGCAAAATACTTCAGCTCGCCAGGTCTTTCAGCATTGAGCCCAGGGTCCTCCCTACTTGGAGGGTCGGGGGACTGAGTAAGTAGGTAACAAGTAGACGTAAAAGTAGCCTAAAAGGGATCCTAGTTGGGGTTGTGGTCCAGTTATGGTACTTCTTCTAAGTCTTTAGACTAACTAGTTAACTAGTTACTAAGTCCCTCGATCCTCCAAGTACAGCTAAATCCAAAACCGTAACTCCAGCCTGAGGATCCTAACAATCATCCTAAAGATTCCCTAAACCCTAAACCCCAAACCCCTAAACCCTAAACCCCCTCGGAGCCAGGAAACTACTATCAACACGACCTCTGGTCAGTCGATCTGACGGCTGTGTACTCAGAAGGGTTCCATAAGGGCTCTACAGGGACTATAGTATGGAGGCCTTAATAATTAGAATAGGGGGCTTCCTTTCTATAATTATAGTATAATGAGCCCCAAAACCCAGAAGTGTTTCGTTTAGAGCCTGGTTCAGAAGATGAGCTTACTGGGTTCAGGAATCGGGGTCCGAGATGTCGCCGGTGTTGGCGAGCATATATGTGGGCGACAACACGATGGTGAGGCACAGCATTGCCATCAATCACATTTATACATAGGGTGATGAACATGATTGTCGGTGTCAAGGCGGAGAAGGAAGAGGCAAAAACGTGGTGGGGCTAGACGATACATGGATGAGCATGATGATTAATGCTGATGGTGCCGATAAGCCAATGACCACCAAAATAGTTCGGGTGATACCACTTGGAAGCCAGATGACCAATCAGAAGAAGCCGCGGCAGAACAATAACACTTATCGACATTCTACTATGTACCCAACGGCCGAGTCTAACTACAAAGGCCGCTTTTCTGACTCAATCCCGTGTCCAAGTACCCTTTTTTTGTTGTGGTGGTTCTCCGAGTTCTTCGTTTGTAGAGGCCCCTTGAACAAGGAATGGTCCGATCGATTCGGGCACCACCTTCAAAGAATTCCTATCGAAGGACTACATGGACTCTGAGAAACCTACCTTTTCAGGGTTTCTGGTATTAATATGGTTTCTTTATCTAAGTCCTTAACAAAGTAGGCTATGTGGCGCTATCGTAAGCCCTAAACCCTTAACTGGCTCAAGCCTTGTGGACGACCCCAGAGCCTCCAAAACCCCTTAATTAAGGAATATACCTTAATCATATCAGGGATCCTATTATAATTTAAGGTATATTCCTTATAATTAAGGGGTTTTTGGAGGCTCTGGGGACCGGCTGACCTGGACAGGAGCCCTGCGAGCACCATGGCCACGTTCAGCGTCAAGGAATCGGACAGACCGCTGCTGCTGAGGAAGAAATTTAGGGTTTAGGGTTTAGGGAATGACACGAGCCATAGCAGCCTTCCGTGATATGGCGCCTGATCGCTGCACCCCGGATGGAACGTGCTACCCATTCTGCCATGGTCTCGGCCAGCATAACAAGGTTGGCGGGCCGTACGGCGAGCGAATCTGTCGGCGTGCGATTTCATATGGACCATATGCTGCGGGCATGTACAGTCACCGATGACGGCAACGGCGGATGGAACTTTTCCGGGTACATGGGTTGGGTGGTTTGGTAGTAAGAATCCCCCGTCATCCAGCTAGGAATGCCACTCCCTCAACCAACCTTGGTAGTCTGGATGCAGTGGCTAAAAGACACGAGGTTTCAAGAAAAAGTAACTCTATTTTCCTTACACTAAGACCACCCTGTCTTTTGACCCTCAACCCTGAATCGAGGATCCGTTGAACCTATACTGGTATCAGACTTACCCGGGAGCCGCTTGGCGCCATGTGAGATCGGAGACTCCGAAAACCTAAATTTGGGCTTTGGGGTTTCATTGATTAAGTGTTTTTGGTGTTGTTTAGGGTCTGAGAGTTTCTCCACCAAAAAGGGTTTAGGGTGTGCTCGGCAAGTCGCGTGCTGCTCTCTTAGCCGTTCCTGGAAGTTCCTGGTCCGCGAAATAGCTCGGCTACGCGGGCTCTGTCGTTTGTTGAGCTTTGAGTCTCAGGGGTTTCGGAGCATGTCTTCAGCGACTCCAATAACCATGTTAATTACGGGTTAGATGAGTTACATCCCTTACGCCATGATAAGCCCCATATCATTTGTTTGTGTTTAATTCTCCTTAGCTAACGGGTCGTGCAGAGGTTCCCTAAATGCTAAGCTCTAAATCCTCTAAGAGTTTGTCCCAGTTGTGCGTGATGAAATCCTTTAAGGGGTTGTCGGTCGAGTTTCTGGTTTCGTTTGACTCGAAGCCCAACCTAGTGTCTCAAACGGTTTAGGGCCCAGAGTCTTAGAGTTTCTGGCTTGTTATCATGAAGAAGCTTCCATGACCGTAGTGTAGCAACTTAGCAGCCCAGTACCAAGGTATCTAGGCGCCTAGGGACTTTAAGGGAGGGCTCCTGTCATGTGTTGCGACGCAGTATCTATCCTCCTTGAGGGCAATGTTTTCCAGTCGTGGATGTGTCGGCGCAGGCGCGAAGCAGCAAACACCAGTCACTTAGGTCTTAGGTTAACGGAGAACCAGCGTATGTTTGATAGTGGACGGTAGGTTATCCATAAACCACAAAATCGATCTTCGACATCATCCTCCAACCCTAAACCCTCGACCCTAAACCCTAGGGTTTTGGGTTTTGGGTCGGCACTGGTGAGAAGGGTGCCTCGGTGGCTCACAACAGGCAGAAGATCACAGAGCAAGGCAAGTAAGACTCCAGGAGCTTCACGAATGGTATGACTTTGAAGCACATCCGGAGCACGACTTCAAGCTGCGGTGACTGTCGCGCAATCCCTGAACACGGAGCCAGCATTCCTCAGTGATCATCCCACTCACACACTTGTGAACTACCATCAAGTGGAAGTGCAAATTGTTGGTGTCTGTTTTCCCTGTGAACTCGAGGGGACTGTTGTTTGGAACCTTGAACTGCAAGACAAAAACATGGTGTCACCCAGACTCAGCACAAACGACATGCCTCGCCTAGAGTGAGCTCCGAAACCTTTGAAGCCTGTTTAATTACATCCGTGAGTCCCAAATAGCAAGCCCCGAGCCCTGAAAGCTTAAAGCCATGCTAAAACCTACCACCCTAAACCCTACACCGTCTACAGGCAAACCCTCCGGAGCGAGCTGACTGCTCAGCCGTGCTGACCACCACAGGGCCGCTTGGCAGCGGTAACTGGTTTAGGGTTCGGTTTAAGGGTTCAGTTTAGGGCTTAGGGTTGACATGGCTTTTTGGGCTCAGTCAGGGTCAGGATCTCAGGTGTAACACTTTGGGTTTCACGGCTATGTGGATTTTTTCAGCATAGCCAGGGCTTGGGGTTGCGAGGCTTAGGTGGGCAGTGGAGAGGAGAAGTGGACTTGTGCTACACGCTTCAAGGCTGACGAAGTCTACGGCATGGGGATATGGGCTTAGGTTTGCCTAAGCCGTATCAAGGCGAAGGGATCAAGGTTGAGCGATCTGCCGCTGAAGTAATTAGACTAGATTGTCCATGCGTACACTGGTATATACTTTAACCCGCACAGTATATACGAGTTCCAAGCACCCACCGGTGCGCCGACCCACCCAACCCACCCACACCCGCCCACCCGCCCGCCCGCCCACGCAAGCACACACGCACGCACGTGCCAGCACAGCTTCGTAGTATCGGACTAGGGAGCCCGTAATTTTAAGATTCGCAAGGACTTGTAGCCATCCCTTTAAGCTTGTCCTCATGACCGGAAAATTAACTCTCAACAAAAGCGTTTAAAAAGCCGTATCCCAGACCATATTGCCCTCCTAAACCGTTAAACCTCAGGCCCTAAGTCCTAAACACGAAAGCCGATACCGTTGATCCCGAAACCCCAAAAAAACCCTACCCCCTAAAACCTAAACCCCCAACGCTAAACACTACCCTGACCCTTTAAATAGTCCCCAGAGCAACCGAGGCGGCTATGGATCTGGGGAGGAGTCAATGCCGGAGGCCGTGGCCGCAACTATAGTCAGAATAGACTCGTGTAGCACTTCTGAAACCCTAAAACCTAGTCCCTTAAACTTTCTTTTGAGTCTTGGAACCCCTAAGCACTAACACCCTCAACTCTGCAATAGACTGGACCCCAGAATTAATTGTCGTGCAAAACGCTGACAGAAGTAGGCTGCTGTTTCAAACCGTAAACCCTCAACCCGAAGGGAAGTCCTGACCCCTCAAGCTTTCGGATCGGAAGAAAGCCGTGCAGCCAACCGCACACCAGAGGGGGAACACATTTGAGGTTTAGGGCTGAGGGGTTTAGGGCTTAGGGTGTTTCTATTTTGTTGCAAGGGTTCTTAAACTCTTGTAAATGCCTCCTAGGATTTTGGCAAGGATTCAGAGTGAGTTGCACTTTTGTTTTATGTGGTGGGTTCCCGAAGTTGGGGGTACTGTTGTCAGGGGTTCCAGTCAACGATCCAGGTCAGAGGACATTACCCCTAAAGCCCTACGCCCGACACCCCTCAACCCGAATCTAAGGGTCGACGGGCTTAATTAGCAAGTACCTAATATGTAAACTTATACGTATCTGAACTGGCCAGCTACTTGGTTGGGGTCGTGATACCTACAATTCTCAAAGCTAAGTCCCCTGACCCAGTAACCACTAAACTCTAAACCATAAGGGCCGAAGAGGGTTCCTGTAAGAGTTGCTTTAAGGGTTCTTTTGGGAGCCTTAGGGTAGAACATTTCTGTTCGTTGCGGTTTAGGGTCACGGGTTTAAGAAGCTCGTACTGGGTCTAGGGTTTGGAGTTTAAGGATGCTCTTGCTGATTAGTGCAGCCAGGTGGGAGGCAGAACGCCGTAGTAAACCCACACCGACAAGAACCCGAATATTTCCAACTCTAAGCACCGAAACCCCAAAAACCCTAAACTTAGGCCCCTAACACCAAAAATCCCGAAACCCCTATAAGCCTTAAATCAACAAGACCGGAACTTGGCGTTGACTCTAACTTTTTGGGTTTCTATATGAACTATAATAAGGAGGCGAAAAGTTTAACTTTTTCGTCAGCCAAGGGAAGTCCCCTAAACCCTGCGCCCCAAAGCTCCCAAAGCTCAATCTCCAAAGCCCGGAAACCCCGGAAACCCAGAGTCTCCAAAACCCCTTAATTAAGGAATATACCTTAATCTATAATAGGATCCCGAATATGATTTAAGGAATATTCCTTAATTAAGGGGTTTTGGAAGGTCTGGAAAGCCCAGAATCTACCCGGAACCCGATAGGCCCTCCCTTCACCCCAAACAACGTACCTTTTCAAGAGATCATATTTAAGAAACCCTATAAAGGTAGGTAGAGAGAGATAGGGTCCAGGTAGAACATATGAACCTCATGCCGCCGGTTGCTAGAACGAACCTAAAACTTTAAACCCCTCAGCAGAAAGCCCTCTCTCCTGCAGTTCAAGTGCCCAAATGACGTACCAACAACCCTAAACCCTAAACCGTTAAGAGTAGAGCATTCGGGGCCCAAAGCCCTACCGTTTGGTACGCAGACCTCTCTCGGACCCCTTGTAGAACTTTTGTAGAACCCTCAACCAAACCCTAAACCCTAAACCCTAAACCACAGAACCCTCATAGAGCCTCTGAAAGGAGCCCTGTAAGCCTGAAAGAAGAGAAACCCTCGAAGGAACCCTTATATGGGAGTTTCCGAAAATAGTTAAATAGGGGGCCCTAATATAGTACCCTCGACTAGGATCCTTTTTTTTGAGGAGCCCAGAATTTCGGAAACTCCCATATATTTTTTTGCGGAGGTAGCCTCGAGGATCTTTGGGTCATCGACGTGGACGCGGGAGTCTCTGGTGATGGGTTTCGGGTTTTTGTTGAGGGTTTGGGTCCGTGGTTTAAGGTTGGGGGTTTAGGGTTTAGGGTTGAGGGTTTGGGTCCGTGGTTTAAGGTTAGGGGTTTAGGGTTAATTTAGGGTTGAGGGTTTGGGTCCGTGGTTTAAGGTTAGGGGTTTAGGGTTTAGGGTTGAGGGTTTGGGTCCGTGGTTTACGGTCTAGGTTTTGAGGGTTCGGGTTTAGCGTTTTGGATTTCTGCTGGGTAGGGTCCGTACCCACTGCTTGGGGTTATGGTGTGGGTTGGGGTTTGGGGGCAGTGGGTTTGGGAGGTATCAAGTCCAGAATTCAGTGTTCGGGAGAGATGTTGATTTCAGTCTTAAGGATTTAGGGCTCGGGGGTGAGGCTACAAAATTTCAGAGTAAGTCGCAGCTGCATCTACCCCCGCCTACACTGCCTACACCGCCGTCCCACACCATCTGCCGGCAATCAGATCTGCCTTAGCGCACCAAGGCACGGAACCTTCAAAACCTGATCACAGTCTTTTCCATCTGTACGCGATGGATACACTTGATCTCCCTATAGGATTCTGGCAGCTTGACAAGTGCCAACGGAACTCCAAACATCCTCTTCTTGTGCAGCTGCGTTAATCCAGAAAGCCCTGTAGAACCCTAAACCCGGAACTTAAGCCCTAAACCTTCAACCTATGATTCCTGTTGAGAAATTAAGCCGCGAAGTTCTCCCTTGCACAGGATCCGAGGAATTAACTCGTGTTGCTTTTATGAAGCACACTTGATAGAGGGTCGGAATAACTCGTAACACTGTTCCGTTATATTATACTCACACCCCAACCTTAATCAAGGTATTACTGACTTAGTGTGCTTGGAGTATTTATCACCACCTTCAACGCGAGGCATACACCCCGACCTGGTCAGAGATCACTACCGTGACCACCGCTCTAGCCAGCCCTTCGACGATGAATGTCCAAGTTTCTGTTGGACGGGCTTTAGGGTTTCGGGTTCAGCGTTGGGGTTTATTCAGTTTAAGGCTTCGGGATTCACGGTCCAAACCCTTTAAACCCTAAACCAAAACCGTGATCCGTCATAGTTTTGGTTTCACTTGCGTTGCACACTTATTGGTTGCAGGGCCTGACCCTGAGCCCCTTAGATCTTTGTGGTTTGGGCTCGTGCCAAAAGCTTGAGGACTTCGGTACATTATTCTGAGCCGTGGGTATGCTGCACTGTCATACATACTTCAGGTACACGCAGCCTTGCCTGCAAATAATACCCAGACCTTCAAATATCCCCTAATTAATGAATATACCCATGATAAGTAGGATCGCAAATACGATCTAAGGTATATGCGTTGATTAAGGGACATTGGAAGGTCTGGGTAGCCCTCCACGTCAACGCCCTGAGCCTTGTCTCGGATCCCCAACGCAGCCACTTTATCCATTAAGCGCTGAACTCCAAGCCAGCCCGTGAATTTGGTAATTGTAAAGCTCTGCACAACCCTAGAAACCCTATGTAAGCACAACCCTAGAAACCCTATGTAAGCCTTAAACCAGGATAGATAAGAATTGTATGTTCCGGCGTGCGTGGCTGTATTGCTGCTTCACTGCTTTGCCTCCAATGTTTGACGGACAGAGTAGAAGCACAGAAACGAAAGTTCCACAAGCAAGTGTGTTTCCGCGGCACGTAGAAGCAACAAAGAAGGAGATTTCAAAATCAAATGTGTTGCGGCGGTGGCTTGAGTGTGTCCGAGCTTATGTTTCCGGACCGGGGCTGTTCTTCTGGACCGGCCGGGTGTTTCCGCACCGGTCGGGATTCGGGTTTCCAAGTCCTCGATTCGAGTTTCCGGGTTCGGGATTCGGAAAGACGCATTTTTGTAGCTAAATTTCAAGGCAGGAGCAAAAGTTGGAAAGGCGAAGCCCGCCCAAAACCCCACAAAACTCCCGACCTGAACTATCTAGAATTTCTATACATGCTAAACCCTACACCCTCATCCCTAATCTGTATGTACATATACATATGTATATATATATATACCCTAAACCCTCTAGAGACCCGAAGCCCTGCGCTCAAGCAAAGGCCCTGGAAAGCGAACCGCGCACAGTGCAGTCCTCACTCCCGAAGGGGCGCCTCGGCAACAGTTTTAGGAGGGTTGAGGGTTTAGAGGATGTAGGGTTTATAATAAGGGGTTTAGGAGTTTAGGGTTTCAAGGGTTTAGGGTTTAGGGGTTCAGGATTTAGGGGTTTAGGGTTTATATAAGGGTTTATGGTGTTAAGGGTTTAGGGTTTAGGGGTTTGGGGTTTATACAAGGGTTTATGGTGTTTAGGGTTTAGGGGTTTAGGGTTTGGAATAGTTCCTAGGGCTCCGGTTGCTTGAACAATGGGTTACTGGGGTATATAGCTTTTGGCAAGTAACGTGCCATTTAGATAGCTGGAGCCCTAGAGTGCTTCAGTGTTCAGTGTTTGATGTTTTTAAGCTCGGGGTTGCCCAGTTCAGGCAGGGCTTAAGGTTTACGTACGGCTGATGGACAAAATCCTGCATGACCCTAAGGACCCTAAACTATGGGAAGTATGGTATATTCCTTATTATGGGTCATGCAGGATTTTGTCCATCAACCGTAGTGTCTGTAGTGCAGAGAACATCTCCAGATTGCATGAGCACTTCTCGGTCAACAGGATAGAGGGGGGGAAGGTCTGACTAGACTGGAGCCCAGCGGCAAGAAGTGCTTGTAGGGTTTCAAGAATGTGAGCTTTACGGCAGAAGGCTCATAGTTTTGTCCTGCAGCCAATAGACAAGGCGAGTTGAGAAGGAGTCTCTAGGTTTGTGGGCTTTTGGCTGTGCGGCTGTCGTCTTGTATTGCGGCATCCTTGAGAATGTAATAGCACTAAACGGTAGTATGGTGTGCATATCAGTAAGGTAGTCTTTAGGGTCTGACGCCTAGCGCCTAGGGCTTGGAGTTTCCGCTGGAGACTGCCCTCCTTCAGATTTTTGATGACTCGGTGGTATGTTGCATGCCATCACATTGTAGGGGTTTGGTTTATGGTTTAGGGTCATCGCCGTTTTCAGTATTATTTCCATCATCAGCACCATACTGCCGTGGTACAGCAGCAACGCCGCTTAAACCAGCTACAGATAATACTCGCGGTCGTGGTCTTGGGGCGACCCATATGTCATGATGATATCCATGGTCATGGCAGCATTGGTCGTGTCACTCAAATCAGGGTTGTTTGGACACCAGAATATGACCAGGAGCTCGGAGATGCGTTGTTAGCCATCATCTCTGTCAGCCTTCGGAGCTTGGTGGTAGGATGTTTTCGAGTATTGCTGGGCAGTTAGCCGTGTGCTGCCAAACCAGTTTGGAGTGTTGTCCTTGAGCAAGTGTTAACGGACAGCATACATATACTCGCCCAACAAGGCATCTTTCAAAATCCTAAGTTTACAGCCGCGTGTAATTTATGTCAGACATGTGCCGATGTCTTGAAGCTGGAGGATTTGGGACAGATACCACTAGAAGGATGCTATGAGCCAGGGAAGTGTTTCGCAACTCAGTAACAAGAACAGGTGAATCCTGATAAATAGTAGTCATATCTCTTTTCATCAACGCAGAAATAAGATAGATTTCGCTTCACTTTCGCCGGGGGTTGTGCAGAGCAGAATTAAGTAGACCGATTGGGTTGTCCTCGGTGCTTTGGCCTGCCAGGACATGTTGACGTTCGGTGGATCCACTGCAGCATTCACTGGGACACCAAGTTCAGTGGATGCTACGTGGCGGTTGTCCTCTATCGGGACTCCCAGCACCGGGAGCACCACCACGACCACAACGACGAGTACCTGGGTCACCAGCACCGGCACCAACACGAGCACCAGCGGTAGCACCAGCATGACCACCAGCATGAGCACAAGTACCAGTGCGATCGCCAGCAGCACTACAAGCATCGCAAGCAGCAGCAGCACCACCACCAATACGACCAGGACACGCACCACCCGCACACAGACCACCCGCAGCAAGACCCGTACACGCACGCAGACGTCGAGCACCTCAACTACCTTACAGACCACAACTACGAACCTGGGTGGCAATTTGGGAAATTTTTTAATTTCCCTTTATGGTTCCTATAGAGGTACCTTTTCATACATACTTTTCGGAGCCCCAAAACTACAACCCTAAACCCTAAACCAGGAACAGTACTACAACAAATACGACGTCGGGGACTACAAGGACACTCACTTCCACAACAGCTCCAATTGTGCAAGCTTCTTGGATCCCCAATACCTGAGCTTTAAACTTTTTGGGTTCTTGTAGTTTAGTCCGGATCGGAAGTTTAACCTTTTACGTTTGTGACTTATCGGGGTAGTAAGGCTCTCACCATAACAGCGACTACAACCGCTGACCTTACGACAACTACGAACAGTTCTACGACACAGACGACAGCGACCAACACTACAACCGCTGACCTTACGACAACTACGTACAGTGCGACGACTTCGGCCTCCATGTCACGTACCACATCGATGACTGCAACTGGAAGCATGACTTCCTCAACAGCCACAGCCACACCTGGAGTGACAAGCACCAGTGGCACAACCTCACGTGCCCCTTTGCAAGGGTAGGTGGACCTGGATATTACAGAGCTGCTGACAGGCGTAGGTGCAATTTAGAATTTGGGGTTTCGTGTTTGATTTGGGCTTGGGGGTCGGGTTCAGGGTTTCGTGTTTTCGTGAGATGCGGGATTCGGCTGCTGGGGCTGCGGTTGGGCTTGGAAACCTCAATGCTTACCGAAATGACACGGTCGGCACACCAACTCAGTTTAGGGTCCACAACGGACGGATATTGCACACATCCTTCCACAAGATCGGATACCATCGCAGTAAGTATTAGAGGGTGAGGATTCCTAGATTTTGCACTCCAAACACCACCTTCGTCAGGAAACCACTGCGACCATGATACGCAACCTTTCCCAGAGAGATCGGCATTCCTTACCTGTGGCCCCACAACCTAGCTTTTTCAGGAACACATAATGTTAGTGAAGCTATAACAAGGAAGCCTCAGCAAGCGGGACTTTTCGGGTACAGGTAGATAAGCCCTAAAGACCTGAATCTCGGCGTTGTAACGAAGCCTTGCATAAGGAGTACTTGGAGATGAGTTCGGGTTTAGAGCTTCGAGCCTGGGATATAAGGTATGGTATAAAGCTTAGGGTGTATAGGCTTCGAGTTTAGGTGTTAGGGCTGTTCAGGAAGGTTTAAGGTTCAGGATTTCAAGTTTGAGGGATTTCTGCCCGCTACATTCCCATGAGCCTCCGCGCAGAAGCCCCGAAGGTACGAGCTCAAGCTCCCTTAGCACGACACAGACCTGGCGGCCTGCTAGCAAAGCATTCTTTCAAGGATTTGGAAGCGGACCCCATAAAAGGAGCACTATAGGAAACCTTACAGAATCCCTTAAAGGAGCCCTTACAGGAACCTTCATAGAACCCCCTCGAGGGAGCCCTTGTCCGAACCTTCATAGAACGCCTTAAGATGAAGGGTGCGCTTACAGGACCCTTGACCCTAAACCCTAAACCCTTTTGGAGATTGGGGCTGCATGCTTCGCAGGAGCAGCCTCGGGGTTGTTAGGGTTTTGGGGTTTCGAATTTAGTGTGACTTTAGCTCAGGTTTAGGGTTGCGAGGGTCAGAGGGTTTAGAGTTTTGGGTTTCGAGTTTAGGGTTTTGGGTTGTCGCAAGACGGACGGGGGTTGAAGGTGTGCTTTTCCAGCCTGAACAGCTAAGCCCTGTGTACATAAAAGGTTCAGGGTGCCTCGTGTCAACATACCCCAGGCCCCCCAGGTCGTCAAGCTGTCAAAACTAGGTCCTTGCCTGGTTATTCAGCGTCCTTGTTGCACGACCCGAAACATGGGATATCGGAAAGAAAGGTGATGTCCGGAACATAGCTATCTGTGATTGACCGGCTTGGGATTGCGAGTTGTGTTCCGAGGTTATGTTTCGGCTTCTTATGTTCGCCTGACGTCCTTGATTGCACGGGCAGTTTAATTACATCGGCAATGTTCTGCAGTTAGATCCCATGTTGAAGTCTTGGGGCTTATGCAGAGCGCACCGCTTCATACTAATGCGGACTGAACACACGGGGCCTGCAAGCTACATCGTCACAGCCACTGGCGACACAAACCCTCGAGTTGTTTGCTGGGAAAAACCGCGATCGTATTGTTCGCAGCAACTCCAAAACCCTAAACCGTTGGCGAGATGGAGGGTGAGAGTGCACGTCCTAAAGTGCTTTGCATCTGAGGACGACCAGCAGCACAGAGACTGGCACCACCCGAACGACCACGAGCACCTGGGACGTCGTCGCAGATGTTTTCACAATGGGTTCCGGTTTAGGATTCAGGCTTTGGCAACAGTGTGGTGTCGGGGCTTCGGTGCTGGTTCGGGCAGGGGGGGTGCTTCGCTCGGGCTCATGGGCTTGTACCGAGCGACGGCGTCATGGCGATCCTTTTGTTATAAGTCAATGGTACTGGAAAACCGTAGGCAAACGAAACTGTTTGTCACAGTTGATTACTTACACCACCGACGACCCAATCTGGTCTGTTGTGAGTTCGCGTGGGTACAAACTAAATCACTTGAATTTGGAGTCCAGGCATCGAAGCGGAGATGCTGTGGAAGGTTTATGGTGGCAAGTCCTACCTGAGCTGCGGAACCCCCTTCGAAAAATCCCAAACCTCCATATCTCAACCACACCAACTTTGGACCATATTCCATGATTACTTATTCCCAGAAGCCGAAAAAAAGCCCCATTGTAAATCCTTGTTTTCGTCACACCTGCAAACGAAAGTGTACCTAGATGAGCTCATTCTGCGCCGTGTGTATTGTGTTTATGTACATACATGCATGCATACATACTTACATACACACATATACGCATACACACATGCATGCATAAAGGCATACATACATGCATCGTAGATACCTAGGTACATACAATACGCGAGGTTTGGGGCCGGAGCACTTAGTAGGCAGGTCTCCGATCTGTGAGGCAGTTCTTGGCGAATGAGCGCGGTCTGTCAAAACAACTCAGAACCAGTTATTTTCCAGCAAAACCTTCACTAATCTGTGAAGGCAGCACGGAAACTACCTCGACATTGAGTTCTTCCAGCACCACCTCGACGTCCAGGATCGTTGCTCTGCGAATTCAGTACCCGCAGGCTTTAAGAACCCACGTTCTGATGGTTGAAACCTCCTTAGGTTCTTGTTTTTCTTGCCTTGGTTTAGGGTGTACGTCCTCGGTGTAGATACTATTAACCCTATAGGGGTTGTTAAAAAGTTAAAACTGTATTCAGGATCCAGCGCTTCAACTACCATGCGTCCAGTATCTCTGAAAACCCTTCAACTACAGGTGATCTGCATAGATAGTTGGGTTTCTATCCCAAACCCATCCCTGGAGCTTACAACCTCATACATCCCGTATTCAAGCTCATGGACATGTGAATTTTCACACGGGCGCCCCAGACAAATACAAGCAACTGCATACCAATACTAATGTTACTAATGCTAACGCCAATGATCATGCTGATGCAACTGCAATGCGAACACACTGTCTGACTAATGCGAATGCAATATTGCGAGCAAGCATAACAGTAGGAGCAGCAAACTAAGACCACTGCTAAAATGGAAGCACCAAAGTTTCTTCATGATGGGTCTCTGTAAGCTCCTTGACAGGACATCTTCCTCGACCAGCTCAACTACAACTACCTCAACTTCAACTACCTCGACTTCTAGGTCGCTACAAGAAGCAAAGGGTTACAGGAGTAGGGTGTGTTCTTGTCAGCTTCTCCAACTTTGAAACCAAAAAGGTGGAGTGGCTGCGGTGGTTTGCTGACATGCAGTAGTCATGTTAGCTGCCGATTCCCAGCTGACGCCGGATTTGAGCTTGGGTTCAAAAAGGGGGCCCTAACACCTAGACCCACAACAACACTTCGCCTTCAGTTCGAAGGCCTGAGAGTGGGTGGTGGGAGGGTCAGCGGACGCGAGGTGGGAGTTTCGGATGTGAAGCGAGAGATGCGGGAGGTGAGAGGTTGGAGGCGGGCGTGGAGGAACGACACGACACGGGCAGGATCGATTCGGTTTCCATCCGATTCGATTTCCGATGTTTGCGCGAGGTCGGTTTAGCATGTGTAAGCCACGGGTCAGCAAAGAACCCTAAACCCGAAACCGTCAGGGCCAGCCACTGGCAACCTGAATTCGAAAAATGTTGTTTGTTAGTGTGAGTTTTTGGTGGTCCAGTCAAGCATACTTGATTGCTTCTGGTTGAGATCATGTGGAAGAGGTGCCAACGCATGCCTCAGACACACACCCAAGAAATTACAGGTGCATGCATCCCACAGCATTTATTATTTGAAGATGCCATCATCTCTACAGTAAAAATCAGTACGTTAGCTCCCAAAACCTGCACCAGACTGCCCTAAGTCCCAAACTCGTAAGCCCCAAAACTTCACGGGCTAGGAGCATGTCTGCCTTTCGCGGTTATTACTAGCTACAAACGTTCTTGCTGCTAGTATCATGATGAATCACAGCAGTTGAGCTGCTTGTTGTGGTCACTCTCAGAAGGTCTGTGTCGGGGAATAATTGTGTCCGGACACTTCCTGCCAGGAGTTCGAGCAGCACAACTGTCACTGTGTCCAGCACCACTACCAGCACCAGGTGGGCTTGTCAGGAGCCTTTGTAATGTAGAGGCTTGAATATTAATAAACAGGTACCATACTGAATAATTACCACCCATTATTCCTTGAGTTTCCTCATGCTACTTACACTAGACTGTCACATGCCCCCATAAGTCCGCTCTGATTAACTAAGCGGCTGAGTGGCTGAATGAGTCCGCTCTGATCAGCTAAGCGGCTGAGTGGCTGAATGAGCCCGCTTTACCTTTTCTGGGTAGTATCACCCCTTCTAGAACTGAAGGTTTGCTTTTTTGGGAAGGGAAGCCTCTCATCGCCATCGTCCTAAATCACAAGAAGACCTTGAGAATGTTGAGTATGGAAACAGTTGTAGAAGTGTAGTGTGTACTCATTACGAGTTTATGACTGTACCATAAAAATCCAGGACTAAGACTCGGCTCTAGCTGTTCAGGGTCTATCCCTAAACCCTATAAACCTTCATAAACAGGAGCGAGCGAGTTCTCAGAAGCCCCAAAGCGGTCCCAGTTTGATCTTGTGAGCTGGAGGTCAACTTCTTCAACGACCTCCACAACCAGGTGAGGGCGTAGGGTTGAGAGTCTGAAGATTTGCGAGGGGTTTTAATAGGCTCCGAACAAGTTCTTTAGGATTTTTCAATCGTTTCATATGAGCTTCAAACGGGTTTACAGCATTGCTTATAAAGGGGTCAGTTTTAATTGGCCAAGACCAGGATCGTATGTTTGGGACCTCAGGACCATGATAGCAGCCGGTTCCTGCTATTGCATACTTGGAAACCGAAGCCTTCTCCAAATGTGGGTGTAGGGTTTATGGTTTAGGGAAGCTTTATGGGAGTTTCCGAAAATAGGGGATCCTAATATCGGACACTAAATAGTAGGACCCTTCTTGCAAGGACCCCAAAATAAGGTACCCTAATTGTCGGAAACTCCCTTATACACTCCGAAACCTAGGCCCTTCTTGGGCTCTGGCTTTCAGAGTTTTTGCAGTTTTTGCCCGGGAAACCCGTAGGCAACCTTTCCAAGCTTTAGAGGTTAAGGTTTCGGGTTTAGGGTTTAGGTTTTGAAACCTAAAGAGATAGGCTAAAAGCCTAAAGGCCTAAACCCCAAGCTGAAGTTTGAGCCGTATGTAGCCACAGGACCACTTCGACAACCAGCTCAACGTCGAGGTAGGTCTGTGTGCGTGTGTGTGTGTGTGTGTGTCTCCGTGTGCGTTAGGAGTTTATGGTGCAGGGCTTAGGGTTTGGGGTAGTCCTAAGCTACCTATAGTCTCCATTGTAGTTCCTTTTTTTGGTTAACCAAAATCTATATTATAGGATCCTAACCATAAAACTGGTTAACCAAAAAAAGGACCTACAATGGAGACTATATGTAAAGCTCTACCTATATAGCATATACTTTGGGCCCGGTGTACCTATATAGGGAGTACTTTAAGGCCAAATGTACATACTATATGATTGCATGGACCCTTAAGGTAAGCTAGGGTTTCGGATTTGGTTTCGAGGGTTTAGAGACGTTACGTCTGTGCCTTTACCTGCGTTGCGTATGTACCCGGCCCAGCTTCTTTATCCTAGTAGTAGAGTTGGTAACCTTTAACCTAGTATAATCCCTATATACTCCTTATATTATGAAAAAGGTTAACCTTTGGTTCCCCATGATACCCGACAAGTAGGTTATCCATTCCTTCAAGCACCGGTGCATTCCCCTGAAACATCAAGCATCGAAACCGAACAGAGCGGAGCGCTGGAGCAGAAAAATATGGGGGCCTTAATAATTACCTATACTAGTTTAGGGGTTCCTTATTACAATAACAGTATGATGGTTTAGGGTTTAGGGCAAAACCCTATTCTAATGATTAAGGCCCCCATATTAAAGCTTTCTCCTGATGCCAGGACGTCTACATCCAGCACCTCGCCACGCAGCTTTTTGCTTGGCGGCTGTTGGATTTGAATGTTTCATGTTGGGGCTTGCAGAAATTATACAAAGTTTCCCCAAGCTCGGAATCTAAAAACCCAAACTGCCAAGACTACCACCTAAACCCACAAGCCCTAATACGACAGATCATATGCCCTAATCCCCAACCAGTTTATGATCTTCCTTTGGGCCTCCAGTCTAGAACAAACCAGACATGACACAGGCCCTACAGGCTGGATCATCATGTAGAGTTTTTCGCTGGGCTACGGTAACAAGGCAGAAAGACGATAGACGGTGCAGGCTCATTAGAGAACTACCCATATACTTCGTGGCGACCAGCGCAGAGCAAGCTGCCAAGAAGGCCGTGCAATGTTTCTCGCGGGTCAGAGCGAAAACACCTCGGAGAACGAATGGACCTGGATGGNAGAACTACCCATATACTTCGTGGCGACCAGCGCAGAGCAAGCTGCCAAGAAGGCCGTGCAATGTTTCTCGCGGGTCAGAGCGAAAACACCTCGGAGAACGAATGGACCTGGATGGTTTCCCCCCTAAACCCTAAATCCTAAACCCTAAATCCTAAACCCTAAACCCTAAATCCTAAACCCTAAACCCTAAATCCTAAACCCTAAACCCTAAATCCTAAACCCTACAGTTCCCCAGCCCACAACTGCTTGAAGAACCAAGCCCAAGCCGCTGTTAATGGCCGGGACGGCTTTCGGTTTAACTTAGGGATCCAAAAAGGACATAAGCATAAGCATGTTTCTGGGGATATCCCTACCTTATTGGGCTTCATTCTAAGGGGGTTTATATGGGATATGCCTATCCTTAGTTTTGCTTATGTGCTTTTTGTGGGCTCTATTAACTCTTGAGGATCTTCCAGTCGAAAATTCATGTGGCGATTCACTATCCACAACCCCAGAACCTATAGCCCCAATAGCACTCAAGCCATACACCAGCATCCTCGAGCCTTCATGCTGCAGTTATTGCAGACATATGACTATATGACCTTTCAGCCCCCAGAAAAGTGGAACATATGAGTCCCTACTTAAACGAGAATGAGACTCTGTAACTAGCTACAATCATAGCTAGTTATAGCCTTAATCAGTGTACCTGACTCCTTACATAGATACAGTTAGTCATAACTCTAGGGTAGTTATAGCCTTACTTTGTTACAGAACCCCAATCAAGACAATTCGGGTATTTACTAAGTTCCAGGATCCGAGAAGTAGGTCTTTTTGGTTACAGGTAGCCTCACGAGCTCAAGTTCCACATCCACCACGACGACCTCAACCTCGAGGACGATGAGCTAAGGAGGTGGATAATACCCTTTTCCAGCACTCCGCCAAGAAGGTGATTTGAGACTTTTGTAGGAGCTTAGAAGATGAGACCTTTAGTGATAGGTTTTGTCAGGGCTTCATGCCCCAACCACCGCACTAACCTGGTAACACTATGGACTATGAGGCTCTTACGTTCGCGCAGCTCAATCCACTTTAGTGCTCCCAAGCTTCATGGATCGTGCGCCAGCCACAGACGTGGTGCCCTTTTTTTGGACACGACCCCCCATCAGTCCGGTGCACCTCCCTGGGGCGCAGGGTTTGGACCTCAATGTCAGCTGCATGTGGGTGGGTGTTTGTCTGGATCCCCTTCTGGGAATACTATTGCACATCCTGGGTTTCAAAAGCCTTAGTCTTCAATCCTTCGTAATTTCATTGTGTGTAAAATACTATATACCCTGTTTCCGACAAAATGGGTGACTTTGTCTTAGATGTTGTTTTGCACATAGGGACCAGCAGCATGTTACAGTTGGCTGCTTCTTCTACATACAAGTCTAAGAGCAGCTCTGGCAGCCCTAAACCCTAAACCGTACGCAGCCACTGATATGGTAGCTTGTTGCCTCCCCTAAACCCTAAACTCAAAGCCCTCCCCCTACATAGCCAGAGTATAGTAGCCATCAAGGCTTAAAAGGATGCAAGTAATTGTAAGTTCCACAAAAGAACAAGCTGTAGCAGGCCGCGAAGAAGACGCCAATAACCGTTGACTGATCAGCCCGACATATCCCCACCAGAACTTAGGGATGTACCGTTCCATTGATCTAGGGTTTTCGGTAGCTATTTCAATCGTGTTCAAAGACAGGGAGCTACACACAGAACCCTGAGACCCAACCACCGGCAACATCCACTGCCCCCTAGCCTTATTTATGTTCACACGCCTACTTGTATTTTTTTATGTATTTATGTTTACATGCATACATACACATACACATACTCAGCAGTATCTCAAAAATGAGCCCTTAAAGAAGCCCTGACAAAAGGAATCTTTAAAGCAACCCTGAAAGGACCCCTAAACCCCAAAACCCCCAAACCCAAAATACCCAATTATAGAGCCCTATAGAATCCTTAAAGGGATCCTTCAAAGGAACCCTGAAAGGACCCCTAAACCCCAAAACCCAAAATACCCAATTGTAGAGCCCTATAGAATCCTTAAAGGGATCCTTCAAAGGAACCCTGAAAGGACCCCTAAACCCCAAAACCCAAAATACCCAATTATAGAATCCTATAGAATCCTTAAAGGGATCCTTCAAAACCCCGAAAGGACCTCTTCCAGCACCTCCTCGACTTCCTCGAGTCTCGCGGCTGAAAAGAAGGGCCCACACTTCAAAGTATGAGTCGAAAGCCGATTGTCGGTCGATTACTTGGAGGGTCGGGGGACTTAGTAACTAGTTATTTTGGAGACTTTTAAGTACCATAACCCCAATTAGGGTCCCTTTTAGGGTACTTATAAGTCTACTTATTACCTACTTACTAAGTCCCCGACCCTCCAAGTAATATAGGGACCTTACTGATTAGGGTTTAGGGTTACCTGTACTAATTTTGGGGGTTCCTTATTAGAAATATAGTATAATGTGCCCTAAAACCCTATTCTAAGTATTAAGGCCCGTATATTAAGCCAGGAGCTGCGAAAATCGGATCCGGCACCCTCTGTTTCCACGGTTGAACAGGCGTTCTCTGCTTTATAGTAGAAACCAGAAAGTTGGAACATAGCTTTAGGAGGATTAGTGCTAGGATCCCTTATGCTTTACCTTACGGGCATGAGGATAATGATGTTCCAACTTTCTGGCATCTACTGTACTAGGTATCGATCTGGGATGACTCTTAGTGTACCGTAGTGTTGAACATAGAGACCTGATTGTAGATAGTTCCGGGGACTGTTGAAATCGACACCGAGTTACTTTGCTTGCAGAGCTTGCTCCTCCTGGTTCACGACCGAAACCCTCTAGCCTGGGCCACTTCATCGGTGCGAATGGTTCGGTTTCTGTAACAGGCCTTGTTTGCGTGGTGCCAATCCTTAAGCCGATAGCTGTACCCTACGGCCCTAGACCCCTTAAAGGGCCCAATAATAAGGTCCCTGGAGGCATAAGCTCCAAACTCTTGGAACCTAAATCCTGACTTCAGCTCGAAGCGACTACATTGGACCCAGACTGAAATTCTGTGGGCAGGTTCGGATAGGCTCGAGAAAGTTGGAGAAGCAGTTTTAAGCTTTACTTGAGTACTTGTTGTTTCTGGCTGCCTATTATACCAAAACTAAACGGAAAAAATGTATGGGTTCCTGAACAGGCTAGGGAAGGATCCAGAGGCTGGAAACCCTGGAAAACGGCCGATCTTAAACCATATTCTGACACGGTGAAACCCTAAACTTTGCATACTTTGAGTAATTCCCTGACGTGCTAGTGGTCTCTGGAAGCTTCTGATGTTCTTGGTGTCTGGGCCAGGGTCCTGCATGGCCTTACCTTTTGTTCGTTGTGTGTTTTGTCCTGGCTCTAGATGAAACCGTGGTGACGCACTGAAGCAGAGGTGCGTGGGCTGGTAGTTGTAGAGTACCCGAACACACAGACCTCGTCTGGCGAGTCCGAGTTGCGAGAGTGTAATTAAACCGTTCTTTGAGAAAAGAATAGCTTTGGACTCTCTTTCGGGAATCTCGAGTTGGTGTCATGTGTGGCCTTGACTTCTGTTGTGGGTGTTGCAAAGTATTCTGACGCGAGTGCACCGAACTAGCATGTCGACGCGCACCAAGAACCTCGTCTGGCTTGTCCGAGTTGCGAGAGCGTAAACCTTAACCCGTAAACCCTGCAAGCAAACCTTGAACCCGGAGAGTATGGTATGATGAAGACCAAAAACCCTAAACCCCCATGGTTACGAGTGCTGGCTGAGGATGTAAAGCGATTCGCCCAAAGCTTGGAACCAACGAGCCCCCCCCCCCACACTGCCTATACTGAGATCTCCCCAAATATCTATAGTAAGTAATGTGGCTTCCTTCTTATGGTAAATTTAAGGTAAATTCCTTAACAAGCACCCAGTATAGCCTGCTTTGTGGGGTCCTATCTGGCTGAGCCCACTCTACGTATACTTTGGGACCCTGTAAAGCATCCAAAATAAACGACAATGGAACTTGCAGTTATAGGTGTGATATGAGGTTGATGGTTTGAGAAGGTTAGACGAGGGGTTTAAGGGTTTAGGGTAGACGAGGGTCTTAGGGTACAGTGCAGTAAGGTTGCAGAGGGACAGCTGGGATTGACGGCGGGTTGAATGGGTATACATCCTGTTCACTCTTATAAATCGTTTTCAAATCTCGCCTGGTATTGCCGCGTGCGAGCGTCAAAAGTTGTATAGGTGACCACAAGGGGATCTGTTGGGCGTATATTGCAGTAAAGTTGGAGACGGACCACAAGGTAATCTTTTCTACAGTTTTTTCGGCCCTTCGATCGTGCCTTCAATGAGGCAGCACGACCAGCTCTACGTCTTCAACCAGCATCTCGAGCACAACGTCCACAAGTAGCACCAGTTCGTCCACGCTTCTCGGCCGCGGATCTCTTGGATGGTATAAGGGTCCACAAGAGAAGCCTCAACGGTTCCCACTAGTTTATTGCGGGGTCCTGATTAACATTAAAATTATTGCATAATCTGCCCCGCCAGCCCTACTCTAATTATCACGGCTCCTACATCAATTCTGTTAGGGTGTGTTGAGCTGGGGTCCCGCTTGAGTCCTCTCTGGAGCGCAGCAGGAAAGCCTATTTAAGAGCGGTATCTGAGTTAGGGCTTTGGGTTGAGGGTTTAGGGGTTTAGGCTTTAGGGTGTACCTCAGGTTTTTGCCCCAGATCATCCAAGCGCAATCGTCAAGAACGGATCCTGCCTTCTTCCACGGTGCCAGTAGCAATCCGCTTGCTGAGCCCCTACCTTCAAGTATACCGCCCCATGTTTTCCAGGACCGATATGAGGTTGATTTTTTGCTGCACCGCAGAATCAGTTAGCTCTCATGTTCCCTGTGTCAACATAAACCTCCAGCCCCTCGAAATCTGAACCCAAAGCTACTAGGGCCCTACACCATGAGCCACCAACGCCCTAAGCCTGAAAGGTCGAGCTCCAGCACCACGAGCTCCAGCTCCACCAGCACATCTCAGACCACGAGCAGTACCTCAAGGCAGACTGCTCTGAGTTCGCCGTCCTAGGGGCCTTACTACTTCGATTTGGGATGCTATTGACGAATTCTATCAGGGTTTCTACAAGGGTCTTAGGCTTTGTTCTGATAGTCTATTATAGGGGCGTTGATATTTTGAATGGGGTTTCTTATGTAGGTGAAACCCTAACTTAAATCCTGAACCCCTACACCCTTGAACCCTAGACCCTAAAACCCTAAACCCTAGACCCTAAACCCTAGACCCTAGACCCTAAACCCTAAACCCTAAACCCTAAACCCTAGACCCTAGACCCTAAACCCTAAACCCTAAACCCTACCCCTACACCCTTGAACCCAAGACCCGGTAGTCTACTTTAACTCCCACAGCCCCAAGAAGCCCTGCTTGTAGCCGAAAAGACCCGAAACCCTAAACCCTTGCCTGGTTTAGGGTTTAGGGTTTAGGGTTTAGGGCCGTGGGGCTTAAAGCAAGTTGTACAGAAGTTATAACCGGCTTACTCTACAGTAGGGTTTCTTATTATAGTTTCTACATATGGATCCGGGAAAAGTTAGGTCTTTTCGGCTACAGGCAAACTTTCAAGTTGCTGCCTTATGTTTGCAGGGCTTCGTGCTTCTTAGGGATTACAGGATTGGTGTCAGGGTTATTCAGGGTTTCGGGGATCTTAGCGCGGTTAGGGTTCTCGGTCTTTGGGTTCCAGGGCCCGCGTCTGTAGTTGAGTTGTTCACGGTTTAGGGTTTAGGGTTTATGAGGGTGCTGCGGGCCAGAGGATTCATGCACTGAGCCACTGCCTATTCTAATCTAATGCAACATGGAGGTTTAGGGGTTTCGGGTCGTAACATGAGCGCATCCGCACAAGGACCATGCATGCCAGAAGCCCGAAGTTACAGAAGTGCTATCATCGATTTTTGTTGTTTGAAACTCCCAAATGAAGTCCGATGCGTTAACCCCACAGAACCCTGACCTGATCTCCTCGATTCGGCAATGAACAATGAGCCACTGTCGTGGTTAAGCCGACGCCGTTAGCCTGCCGAAACCTCTAAACCTAGATGCTTCCCTTAAATCTCACGGCCACGAGAAAGCAGACTCTGAAGCACTACAACCTTTAGAAGCGGGGTTCCCATAGCTGCAAGACTTAATGCTATTTCTGACATCGGTACCTTTTTTCTCCTCGGGTGGTGGGGGAAGTGAGCAAGTTCCTAGCCGAGCCTGGTCGAAATTCATTGATGGTGCCAAGTCTTAGCAGCTAGGTTATGCCTACGGTTCTATCTAGGATAAGCGCAGTAGATTCTCAGTACATGTCACAAGGCAGGAGCCTTGTGCATTTTCCCTGCGCTGTTCTAGGTGTTGGGGTTAGGTGAACCACCGACACCCTTCAATAAGAAGCCCCGGCTGCGAATGGCCAAATAAGCATCCCTAACTGTGAGGAATATGGTATATTCCTAATGACGGACACTAGGTTTCTTTATTAAAGCCCGAGTCCTATTCTCCACAGCCACTAAGCCCTCAACCCAACAATGGTATCAAGCCCATGTTCTAGAACCCCCAAACTAAACCCTAATACAGTACCTAAATACTGGGATCCCTATTATAAGGACCCCAAAATTAAGGACCGACAGCTTCGGCCTCGTGGCCCTGGAAGCGCGCGTAACTGATTGCAGGCGCCTGCGNGCGTGTTTTTATGACGACCCGTACGCCTCTCCTCCCCCCCCCCACCCCCCACCCCCCCACAAAAGGCCCGACCCCGCGCTTTAGCCCCCCCAACGAAAACCCGGGGGCCCCCCCCCCCCAAACCTTAAGCCAACAGAAAACGCAAACGCAGCCGAGGACCTCCTCAAGCTCAACGTCTTCGAGCACGACGACCACGACGACTTTGCTTGGAGCTGTGGCTCCTTGGGCTTTTGGTGTCTAATATAGGGGCCTTAGTAATTACTGTACCGATACTATTTTGGGGGTTCCTTATCATAATTAAATATGGTATAGTGGGCCCCAAAACCCTGCTCTATTTATTAAGGCCCCCATATTATAGGGTTTAAGGCTTAGGGTTAGTTTAGGGTTCGGGGTTTCCTGTATGGCTCTTGTTGCTGAAATTCGTGAGAGCCCGGCTGAAAAAGGATATTAGGGTGTTGGGAAGTAAGGGCGATTTTTTGGTTATGTTGACTTCAGATTCAGAAGGATGTGAGCGGCCCCTCTTCCAAAAATCTGATGTAGTTCGGGAGCAGAGCCTTTAGCTTTCCTCCAAACTGACCCCTGGATTGTAAAGATGATTACTTTGAACATTCAATTCCTGATGTTGAATGTAGCCAAGATCGTTGAAGTCTGTGTCGACTTGCTCTAACCAACCAACCCCTACAGTCTCCGCAACGACTTCTTGACAGTCTTGGCTTGGAAACATCAATCCCAATCCGAGTGGTGCAGTAGCATTTTGTTTCTTTGTAGCTGAGTCTGTGATCTTTAACATTTTGGAGGTTTGTATAACCTTGCCATAATTTTGTAGAGTTATCCCTTGTTGGGCAAGAGCACTCAGCCTCTATAAGGTTTAAACTTGGACAGCCTTGCACAGAAGCAACTGAAGTCGCGACAAACTCTTTTCAGAAGCTCGCGAGCCTGCAATCCCTGTACAACATCCGTCAAGGCACGAGTACCAGGTGTCGTTGCATGCTGGTGGAGCATACATGCATAGACATATATGCATCTTCAATAGAGAGAACGTGCACAATTGCGTATAAGCGCTAATCCCTAACCCTAAATCCTAAACCGCTAAACCCTAAATTCCTAAACCCTTAAAACTTAAACTCTAAACCCCTTGTCGTTTGCTGGGTAGGAGGGAAAGCCCCTAAACCCTAAACCCCGAAATCTTAAACCCTTAGCCCTAAACCCAAACCCAACACTGGGCTAGCAGGCTGGAAAAAGGTCCGCTACCATAGGTTAAAAAAAACCCAAACCCTGAATCCGAGGTGTTGCCCGAGGAGTTGGTGGGCACCAAACAGGGAGAGGTGGGCTTCCCCACGCTAAACCCGAAACCCCGAACCCTAATCCCTAATCCCCAAACCCTATTCCCTAAACCCTAATCACTAAACCCTAAACCCTAATCCCTAAACCCTAAAGCCTAAACGCAACTATGTAANTTCTAGTAATGCCGAACGTCATGTAGTGCGAGGACTTGATTAATGTGCTGCTGTAAAAAACTCGGTTGAGGGCTTGTGGTTAAGGGTTTAGGGCTAAGGTGGGATCCACAAAATCCAAACCCCTGAATTGAAGATTGTGATTAGGAGTTCAGCATTCAGAGTTTAGGAATGTTTTCGGGTTTGCAGGGCTGGGCTTCGGAACTCAGGGTTTAGAGTTTAGGGTCTGCAGGGCTTTGAGTTTAGCTTTCATGGTTCAGAGAGTCGGATTCTAGGGTTCAGAGTTTAGGGTTTGCATGGCTTAGAGTTGAGGTTTCAGGGTTCTGAGTTTAGGATGTCCCGTTTGGGGCTTATAGGGTACATCGGTTCAAATCTACAAGCAGTCCACATGGACTTGAACCCTGAACCCTACTTGGAGTTTTAGGGTTTAGGGTTTAGGAGGATCATGGGTAGTTATAAGTGGGCTTATAGGTAGGATAACTAAAGTTATAACCCATCTTAGGGGACTTATACCCCCTTTTTATAACTACCCATGAACCTCCAAGTAACCCCCAAGCAAAGCATGAGTCGACGCACTGTTCAAACGACCTGCTCCAGAACGCGCCTAAAGCTCGCAAAAAAAACGCCGAAACCCAAGATTTCAACCAACCGGGGTCAAGCACCAAACAAATGCAGTACAGGTGTCTGAACAACTGAGATTGTTCCCTTCTAGTCCCTATTACAATCAAGCTCCGCATTCCAATTATGAAGGCTTTGCATTACAGACTTGGCGGCAACTAAACCCTAAACCCCTAAACCCTAAAGCCTGCAGCTGCTTAGGGGTTTCGGAGCTCAGGCTTCAAAGTTTAATGGTTTAGGGTTTAGGGGTTCAGGGTTTGCTGAATTGCAAGAGTCCAGGTATCACTGTTTTTTCTCAGAGCTTCCTTCATTTCTGCTTTCACTTGTTGGTTTGTTTGCATGCCGGCTTGCCGGGGCTAGATTTGTAAGTTGAGCCGGGTTCTGTATCGAGTGATTCATATGGGCTTGAGCGTTTGAACTAGCTAATTGTTTCGGCGTGCGGCGCATCTCGCGAATACTTCCGGGCATCAGCAATGCCCGCACAGGGGTTCCCTCCCCGGAATGGCAAGCTGCTTTACATCATTGTAGCCCCTTCTTTGCGTCGGGAGGTTCTAAAGGCACTGAAGCAAATGAGTAATTAAGTTTTTGAGCCTCTCCGAAGTCCTTTCGAAATGATCTGGACTACAACCTAGGACTCCCTTACAGAACCATCAAAGAACCCTAAACCCTGAACCTCTTACAGAACCCCAGCACAAAGGCCTTCAGGTTTAGTCGGCTTGCAGGGCTTAGGGTTTAGGGTTACTATTTCCAGACTGACAACCCTTTGTCGTACCTCCACTTCCTCATACACTGTGCGTTTCCTCGACCAGTTTCGGGTTTAGGGCTGTTCCTGTGGAATCCCTCCAAGTACGGTTAGAGACGGTTCAGGGTGTAGGGGTACCGTGACTGTGATGATAGCTGGTTGTGATCGTATTTACTTCGTTTGTATTGTACCCTTCCTGGTAAAGGCAGGTCAGTGTTTCTGGTCTGCAGGGCCACTGGTTGAGTCTTCTCACTCGAAGGGGCTCAATAGAACATTATAGCATTGACATCCTCACGCCCTGAGCCGCTGCATGGCGACATTGTAGCGAATTCGCAATTTGGTTCTTCCGGCGCTGGCTCTGCTACAGACCCCCTACACCTCAAACCTTATACGCTTCACTCATAAACGGTCCAGAACAGTGGCTCCAGATCCAAATCTTGAAGGTCCTCGCGCAATCCTTGCAGACAGCTCTCGTGGTCGCTACTCAGGCAGGTTTTTGCACATCTTACATTCCCAGAACCAAGACCTTTTCCACCAGTCGTTGTCGAACATCATTACATACAGCATCTTCCGCAGTTCGGTTTCACCCTTAACCGGTTTAGGGTTTAGGGTCGCAATTTGTGTCAATCCATTAATGTCCTTTACTCGTTCGGATCCACACGGCGATTGGGTTTCCACACCAGGATGTGAGTATGTAGCAATCCGGAGACTTTTTGAGACAGGTCTGTCAGGACATGTTGCATAAGCGTGATTCAGACTGGTTGCGTCTGTTCGCACAGCGCATCTGCAGCCATTTTTGCTGGAGTCTGCTGCACACATGTCTTGAGGTTGTATCAACTGCTAATTAACTACCCGTTACCCTAACACCCCTCAACTTTGCAGGGACCAAATAAATGACACTTCCAAGACCCTCAACCTCAAACCCGGGAAGTTTCAAAAGCTGCCTAAACTCTATAAACCCCTAGCACCAGAACCCTGGGTTCGTCTAATGGTCCAAAGGATAGCCGACGATGTGACTGGAACTTCCGGCTATTTCGCCACCAAGCTCACATTGTAGCATAGCAGGTGGCCTTAAACCATAGTGGATATTGCAACCATTGCTCTCTCTATCTTCTCTCTCTCTCTCTCTCTTATCCACACATGCATACATCCACATGTATAAGTACGCACACACACAGAGAGCTTATATGTATGTAAGTAAGTAGGTAGGTAGGTAGGTAGTTATGCGCGCACCCGCACCATAAGTACTGGGAGTTTGGTGCAGCATCTAACTGTTTTCCCAATTTCTTGGTACCTGGAACCCTGGGATGAGTTCGCTTCCACTGAACCGTTGGCCCTTGCTTTGCAGAGCGAGCCCGTCTACTCTACCACCACCGAAACGGGCAACGTGACAGCTGTCAAGCTCGAACGGCCCACAGCGGAACAGGGACCGTCGCTTGGCCGCCTCAGGTTCGAGGAATTGGGGCCTAAACCCCAAACCCAAACCCTAGCCTTTCTGTCGTGAACTGTACGAGCATCCTAACCGGGATTCGGAAGATATATGGTAGTGAAACGCACCAGAGATCTGTCTACAGCATGGATCTTTCAGCTGATACCCCATTTCCATGGGCCGGGATGCCGGCTCGATAGCTCCTTTGGGGATCAAGTTTAGGCTGCCTGGGCGCGGGTCAGCATCGGGACGTTCGGAACACACCATCGAATGTCTGGGAACGGGTTTCTGTCCGTACTCGTAGTGTTTTGCTCAGCTGACTCGTCAACGGAGCCACAGACACAATGAATCCCCACCGAAAACTATCAAGCCTTACAAGAACCTTAAAGGAGTATAGACCTCACTGTGGCCTCACAATCCTGCAAGGACGGTCTTGGTGCTCAACCGAACCAGGGATACTGCCACTCCGATCACCGCCGCTTGCCAAAGAACTTTCAGAAAAGCCCATATAGAGATATGTTGAGATATGTTTAGTATATATATATGTATGGATACATGTTTTTGTTTTCGTTTTCCCTTTTTTGTTCATTTGTATAGTTCATGCTGGTTTGAGGCCTTGTTATGTTTGTGGTCAAAGGAAACAAGTTAGGATCTACGTGCGGGATCCGCGGGTTTTGAAGTCCTCAGTTTTTTTATTTAGGGCTTACGGCATATCCCACTGTCTCGGTAGTTCTGCATCAAGGGTGCCTGGTGCTGGAGCCCTCTGTCTTGAGATGCTCCGGCAGCAGCAGCCGCACAAAGAGATCTTAGCATCCCTGCGGTTTCAAGTGTACAGTAATCCCCATAAAGTTGGAAACCGGATTAAGGCCAAATAGTGCTGGGATTCCCTATACATTACTCTTAAGGATTGAGGCTATTGGGTTTCCAACTTTTTGGCTTCTACTGTAGGGTCAGGGTCTTGGATTTGGATTAACTAACTAAGGAAGATACCCACCATCATAACAGGAAGCCCTGCTGTTTACAAGGGTCGTGATCCGAAATGAGAATAGGAACCCCGGTACTAGTAACAGGCATATTCCTCAAAGAAGCCCAAGCTTGTAATCGGAAGCTCTGAGGTATATTCCGTATTAGAGCCTCGAAACCGTACCGGGAACTTGTGATGTCTAGGGGTTTTACAGCTCATGGCTTCAGGGCTTCATGCCATTCTCGAGAGGTTGAAGGAAAGAAGGGTTTCGGGTTTAGGTTTAGGGAAAAGTTGACGCTGCAACCAGGGGGAGAAGCAGGTATGAGATACCTTTAACACCGAGGGTTTTGAGGTCTTTAAGGAGGTACTCATCTGGTTATGCTTTGTTGTATGAACTCGCGTCCTGTTTGGGATCAGCAGAAGAGTAATAAAAAGAAACTACCCACACGGATTTGCGGGAGGGTTATCCCAGAATTACACGGGAATTTGGCTAGACGCTTCAGTGTTTTTGGCTGCCGACATTGCAAGGCAGATGCGATGACTTCGGCACCGTACGCTACGGATTCTAAAGCCACGTCAGTCTCTTATAAACCTTACCGGTACGTTGCCATGGACTTAGGCTTAGGGTGTAGGTACTGCCCAAAAGCTCGAAGGTGGTGTTGCCTCCCAACCTCATCGGGGACTTGTCTTCAGAGGGCAACGTGATCATGGTGGTGACCGAGGCCAACAGCCTAACCGCAAATGCTAAACCTAAGCGTCCAAGTACCTAATCTGTGTCATAGTTGCGTAACACTTACGAAATAATATATAACTAATACTTTATATCTAATGCTATTCCAACCATGAACTAGTAATAATCATGTACCCCGCTAGATACCACCCTACACAACTCCTAAACCCAAGTAACTAACTGCTCGCTCGTTTTTACCCTAAACCCTAAAGGTTTAGGGTTTAGGGTTAAACCCTAACCCTAAGCTCTGGCGGGCCACTACTTGGATTGGAAGGCAACTACTATAGGGGCCTAAACGATTACCAATACTATTTTGGGGGTTCCTTATTATATTGTAGTAGAGTGGGCCCATGTGGGACCCAAAACCTTATTCTAACTATTAAGGCCCCTATCTTACTTTGGGTGGGCATGGGTTTCATGCAGAACCCTAAACCCTAAACCCTTTGCAAACTTTCGTCCTTCCGGTGCCCTAGGTCTGCAGCACGGACGCAGCACACAGTACAGGGTTTAGGGTTTAGGTTTTTAGGGTTTAGGGTTTAGGGTACATCGTGCAATGCGTGCCGCACAACATTGGTAATTATCCAGGCTTCGACATACTACGAGCTCATAATTTAGAGTTCGGAATAACTAGGACAAGTGTCACCAGTATCCCCGTATGTAGCTTTACATGCGGGTTCGATAACGTGTGTACGACCAACATCGACTAACTTGTAGCACTATTCTTCCACAGTCCCTAGATAATTAGGCTATATAGTACATCCCAGCATCCCATTCAACCTATCTAGGCCATTCTTAAGTCGGGCTATGAAAAGCGACTAATTTGAGGAGCTATTTGGGGCTGTTCTTGCTGCAATGAGGTGCCTTCCTCATCACCCACCACCAATGATGTGGCTTTCTCACCCCTATGCACATCCACCCTAAGGCTTAGTTAGGGGTTTAGGTTTCAGGTTTTAGGGTTAAGGGGTGTGCGGTTATTTCTTTTCAGAGCATCAACCCGGAACCCACGAGGGGCGCAGGGGCGAGCTTGGGAGGGGTGTCAGTGCTGTTCTGAGGCTTCCGATCTTCGTGTGGAATTTCTCAATTGGAAGGGTGCATCTCAGGTCTACCCTCCCTCAAACTGACAGGGCAGCCCAAATAGCCTGAAATAGCTCTCCTTTGCATGGACCATGGGCAGTGTTTTATTTTGGGCCCGTTATCATGTTCCATCTTAGCTTAGAGAAAACCCTACACCCGACCAAACCCTAAACCCTACATCAACATGTAGCCGTTAGGTCAAGGCTGATAGTTAGTAAGGAGGTTATACCCGTGGTTATCGGTATCCCATGTCGGGGTGTCTTGTCCGTAGCCCTAGCTCCCAAGGGCCCTGAGCCCTCTTTGATGTTTGGAGGCGGGGGGGGGGGGACTGACTGCCAAAAGGAAAAATGGGACAAGAAACCACCCCGGGCCCCCACCCCCCAAGGGCCCCGGGCCCTTTTTGGTTTTTGGGGGGGGGGGGGGGGGGTACTGACTGCCCAAAGGAAACATGGTACATAGAAGCACCTCAGCGCTCCATGTACACATATAATTAGCCTAGAATTAAGCCTAGTTCATATATAGGTACTTTGGAGTCCTAAGTATATACTATAAAGGTACATGGAGCCATAGATGCAGTTTCGAGGTCACAGACGAAGTGGCGCGCGAATTGCCGCCGGAAACGCCGGGCGGCGACACGGCCCAGAACTCAGGGTTTGAAACTAGAAGCCAAGGGTTTAGGGAGGACCCTAGTCCTAAACCCTACCCAAATCCCTCTAACTTAAACCTTAAACCCAAACCCCTGAGTGCTAAGCCGAATACGGCCTTTAATTGAACCCAGAACTCAGAAGGTTGGATCCCAAACAGGTTCATCTCGCATGCTGCTGCATTCTGGGCGATAGTCATCTGTACATGTTTTAGAGTTTACGGTTTAGCTGCATATAAGCCTGAACTAAATACTAGAATATGTGTTTTTATCTGCAGGTATGTGCTCTCCGGGTTGCCGGTTTCCCACCGCCCACATTACGAGGGTTTAGGGCTTTAGGGTTGAGGGAAGCTTTCACCCGCAATCCCTAAACCCTCTTGAAGCCCGACAGTTTCAAACCTAAACCGTTTCTCCGGAACCTTCACTACCCTTAATATAGAACCCTATTATAGACCCCTTTAAGGATCCCTTTAAAGGGAACCCTACTCTAATTATTAAGGCCCCCTCTGCCATGGCTCTTACTAACCCAGGCCGACGTAAAGGCTAGCGGGGCTCGCTGCAAGTAGCTGATATTAGGCTACCTAACCTGCTTACTTGATCCACTGATCCTTCAAGCAAGGTCATGGTCCCACTGCAAACCCCAACCATAAAAATTCCAAAACCCGAAACCTCCAGACTCTGAGCAGCAAGGTCATCGTCAACTCGCCAATCGTAGAGCTGTCCTTTGCTCGGGAGGCCGCTAAACCTCTAAGATTGAAGCAGTTGAGGGTTTGGGGCTTCAGGGTCGCGGGTTTAGCTTTGAGGGCTTTGGGTTTAGGGTTTCGGAGCTGTTGAGGCCGATTTCAACAGGCCTGTAAAGGTCTTTGGTCCCTCTGCCTTTGGTTCGAGTTTAGAATATTTGAAGTATCAGAAGAGTTCGGTTGGTTGTCTCGAATGAACATATTGTGCTCGTCACTACTTGACTTAGTCAAGTCAAGCATTACGAGAACATATATGTGCATACATAATTGCATACATCATCGCTAGTTGAAGGTTAGAAGGACGGTATAGGCTGGCTGCTTCACTTTCACTTGGCTTGGTGTTTTAGGGTTTCGTTTCTGTATATTTTATATGATATGTTATGTACTATAAAAACCCTAAACCCTCAGACCTCGAACCACTTGCCTCGCCTGGACTGCCCGACTGTGAGCGCCGAAACCCTGAACCCTATTACAGGTTATAACGAAAAAATACGATTTTAAAGGCATTTAGTGTAAGGCCTCGTTCCGGGGCTTGGGAGATCCCTTCAAAACACCCCGTCTAGTATTGCCCCAAGGCCCATGTACCCAAATATTATGTACTTATGCCTTAAGGCCTGAAGGTAGTCCCGGTACTTGGAGGGTCGGGGACTTAGTAACTAGTTATTTTGGAGACCTACAATTCCCATAACCCCAATTAGGGTCCCTTTTAGGGTACTTATAAGTCTACTTGTTACCTACTTACTAAGTCCCCCGACCCTCCAAGTATAGGTACTTTAGGGCCAAAGTATGTATGCTATTTGGTGGCATGGAGCCTCAGAGCTGTAGATGATTGCCGTGACATGCTGCCTCTTCTGTTTTTGGGGCACTTGGGACTCCAGATCCCATTCTGTCAAAGTTACCAAGAGAAGGATAACCCTAAACCCTAAACCCTCAACCCTAAACCCTAAACCCTAAACCCGGATGGTTTCGAATGACTTCGTTTACAGCCGATAGACCTGAGTTGGTCTCCATGCTTTGTTTTCACTAGTCACTAGTATGGTTCCTTCAAAGCACAGGCTAGTCTTGGGGTTCACGGAGAACCCAAGGCCAAGAAGCCCTGCAAACTCCGCCAATTAGCGCTGAGCCATGACAGGGGTTGAGGATTTTCGCATTGGCGAATAAAAAATCAATAACAAAACAAACACAGGTAATAACAACAACAGTAGTGGTAGTATTGTAATAATAAGTATTACGATAGTAATATCATTTGATTACAACAATAGTAATAATGATAATGAAAATGGCGATAACAATAAGAAGAAGACTAACAATAGCAAGGACAGTATTGATGACAAAATGAAAATAGTCGAAATAATCGCCGTAACATTTGAATAATTGTAGTAATGCCGAGCAATAGCAGCAGTTTCGATTGACACTAAGACGAACAACAACAGTAACAATGGTAATCGTCATGACAATAACAGCAGCAATACACACATTCATTAATAGCGATAGCAACAACAACAACGACAACGTGACAGCAGTAGCAATAACGTCAGAAGTACTCGTGAGTATCAACGGAGCTGATAATAGCAATAACATTATTGGCAATGTTAATGGCCCCGAGGTTTGAGTGGTCTATAATAGGAACCCTTTATAGTTCCTACATCGTCAAATTTTTATTCTACAACATACCGCAAAGCCAACTCAGCCCCCATATTAAGGCAAACAGGGAAGCTGTAGCTGGACACTAGTTCCAGCAGCTCTACACGTTTACGTAAACAGTAATCAATCAGTATAAAACTTTCATGGGCACCCAAGGAACCTCCATGCACCCTTTTTTCAGAATTTCCCCTCTAAACCCGCTAAACATGTTATGACCAGCATGTCAGGTCAGCGGGGAGGTTGCCCTCCTTGAGGTGTCACAAGCCTTCGACACCATCAACTTCACGGTGCCCTCGGGTCAAGGGTTTGCGGCTTGAGAGGGGTTTGGAATTTAAGGTTTAGGGGTTTGCAGGAAGGTTTAGGCTGTTCGTGATATGCTAGTCGAATGATGTACACCCAGACCATTATCCGATCATTCAGGCCACAATGTACAATAAACTGGTCTGCGGTTTAGGGAGCTGGGATTTGATGTTCCGGGCTTTAGTTGTATAGGGTTTGGTATCTTGACACTTCGGAGGTTAGAGTTTGCTCTGAACATTGGGCCCGCCTAAAACTCCATGGTAGTTCTTTTTGGTTGAGCCGATAATATTTTCAGGATCCTGTAAGGTAGCAAAAAACAAGGAACTACAATGGAGACTACAAGTAGGATTTGCAGGGCCAGTGATAGTGCGGATATTTAGCAAATCAGAACACTGACGGGAGCTGGTACCAACAGCAGTGACCATGTTCAGAAAGCTCTTTGTCGGAAGGATGCTGGCAGAGAAGGTTGAAGTCATAAACAGTGGAAGGGGGTAACAGTGGCATTGTCAAAACTAACGGAAAATGTGTGTAACAGTTTTCAACTTGTTCTCGCGATACAAATGTGATTTATGCTTGTGGTGCCGAAAGAAGTGGTAATGCTGATGCATGTGGGATGACAAGGACGACATTCTAAAGCTGAGCCAATCCTGACCCATAAACAACAATCAGAATCCCGACCCTCAACTGAACCCAAATTCCTGATTAAACTAAACTACAAGCACTGAAGCCTTAACTGGACCACGTAAACCTCAACCCCTGAACCCTAAACTCAATCCAAAACCCTCCTTCAACTGAAACCTTAAACCCTGAACCTTGACCCCAGAAACTCCAAGGATCCTCTGCTTTTGCAGGTCGTGGGCCGTCCGCCTGTGCCTGGTGAGAGGCACTAGGGTCCCCTCAACCCTAAACCCTAAACCGTGTGCGAGTGTGAGCGTCGAAACCCTAAACCGCATGTAAGGGGCCGATATTCAGAGAGCCTCAAGAGGGTTTAGGGTTCAGGGTTTACGGTTTCCAACATCCAGGTGGGCATATACAAGTCTGTGCAAAAGGGTATGAAGATAGGTGGGGTAATCCCTAAAGTAAGAGTTCTGATATCTATGAGGGATCTTCAATCCTGCCTACCTTCATCCCACCTTTTGAGGTGCCGGCCGCGTTGCTGGCAAATGATTTCAGGGTTTAGCCTTTTAGGGATTTTAGGGTTTGGGGTTTAGGGTTTGGGTGTTTCGGTCTTAAGCTTTATGTAAGGTGGCGGGGTTCAGGGTTGAGGGCCCTGAACCAAAAACGAGAAAATTGGAACGGTTTAGGCTGTAAGGATGCCCTTGATTGACATTCACAAGCTCCACGCTGTAACTTTCCGGTGTTCGCGGTAGGCTCAAGGACCCTACGCCCCCGAAACCCTAAACCCCTTTCAAGAACAATATGCCCCCTAAAACCCTAACCCTACACCTCCTAAACCCCAAACCCTAAACCCTCATTTATGTTTCAGAGCTTGGAGGCCTCTGGGTTGATAATTTTGGTCTTTTCGGGTTCTAGGGATTGGAATTCAGTGTATACGGCATTTGGTATAGGATTTCTCTTTGAAACTTGGAGCTGTTCTCAGCCATTAAGGGCGGGACGGTTTAGGGTTGGGGTTTTCGGGTTCAGCTTAGTTCTTTCCCCGCTGAACCGTCCCTTGCAGCCTCTGCGTTCATGCTGTCATGTGTACCCCGTGGAAAGAGACAGCTGTCCTGGCGTGACGTTGCAACAAGAGTTGCAAAGGGTCGAGGATTTGATGACATGGCTCCCCACCATTTTGCAGTTGAGAGAGCACAGTGCCGGATGCCAGAAGAGGGTGCCCAGAAACTCGAAAACTGGCTGTTTGTAAGATACACTTCATTGCACCCCTTCCTGCTATGCTTCCTGCCTCGAACTCTAGACCCGCAACCCTAAAGCCCAAAATGCCCTATTGCGGGGCAAGTCAGGTGCGCATTCTTCAATTCTACCACTGGCTCTTGGTCCGCAATGGGAACTGAGCACCTTGGACGCCAGAGACGATGTGAAATTAGCCGAACTTGTTTCAGGCTTGAGGCTCTACAGGTTTTGGGCCTTCCTAAACCCGAACCAGGTAAGTGCAGCAGCAGTAGCAAAAGTCGCAGCAGTAGCAGTGGCAGCCGTAGTAGAGCAGTAGCACCAGTAGCGCTGGTGGGTGCAGCAGTGCAGTAGCAGCGGCCGCAACAGCCTAATAGTGTTGCCTGCGGTGTCGCAGAAGCAGCGTAACGTGCGTTTCGATGTCGGTTGCGATATGTTCGAGGCTGCAGCAGTGCAACTTTACAGTGCGCGACTGTAGTTGCCTAGGGCGAGTGCTGAGAGTCTACACCCTTACAGAACCATCATAGAGCCCTGGTACAAGATTCACAGAAACCCTTGTAGAACCTTCCGAATCGAGCCTCAAACCCACTGAATCGTAGTCCTAGCGTTGTGTGACGGTGAACCTGCTCGCGAGATATGCAACCACTCCGTCGTTACCTCCTTCAGGAGTTTATTTCTCGTAGCAAAGACGATTTTTGCGGCGTACCTTGAGAAGAAACAGGATAATGCCCCAGTGATAAAGTTCAGCGCGTTTGTGGTGATGGCTCGTATTTCTGGGTTTTCGGGACGAACCAGGCCAGAACGGAAGGGATGTCCTGATGTCTTGTGGTGAGGCGGTTTGTGTCGATCACCAGTCGTGCGTCCACTACTACTCACTACTCATTCCAACTGGTTTTGTCAACCCTAAACCCAACAGCTTAACCCTGGCAAGCCTAAACAGTCAACCCTCAACCCCTTCAACCCTAAACTCTCGACATCCTCAACTTTACACCGTAAGCCCCAAGCCCAAAAGCCCAAAAGCCAAAGCCCAAACCCAACCCCCCCGCCCTACAAACCTACCAAAGAGGTCTCACACACAAACAAATCCTTGCCACCTCAGCGTCATCTCAAAAACCAACACCTAAACCCTTTATCAACCCTAAGCCCTAAATCCCTTATAAACCCCAGCCTAAATCCCTTATAAACCCTACCTATCTCGTAAAACCCTACAGCTCTACAAGTCCCCAAGGATCGCCAGCCAATCCTCCGTGGATGGACAGAACCTGGAGGCCTTCTTCGGAGTTGGGCTTTAGGGCTTAGGGTTTAGGGTTTTAGGTCTAGACCCTAGACCCTAAATAGTTTAGTGTTTCGGGTTTAGGGCTGCGGGTTTACCTGAAACCCTAGACCCCAAAACTGCAAATGGTAACATAAGTTTTATCTTGCCAACAGAGCGACATGACAACGTTGCCATTCTGGAAAGAGCAAAAGCGGGCCCCTCATTCGGATTTCATCTGCCATGCCAGGTTCTAGATTTCGGATTCCCTGCCTGCTGTGTTCGGTACTAGCAAGTAGCGGTCCATGTAATATCAGGGCCCCTGGCATGACTGTAGTACGAACCCCCCAAACCCGTTCCATATTGATGAGACTTCTAAGTTAAACCCTTCCGGAGTTCCGCTTGTGACGTCACCTCGAAGCACCGCTCAAGCACTTGGAGTGCGACAAGCAGGTTGTGTTCGTGCTTTAATAAAATAGCAACGCGAATGCTGGAGAGATGCTAACTATGAGGTCTGCACATTTAGTAAGGATATCATCTCCGTGGGGTCCTATACAGGTTGCAGCATGACATGCCTCAAAACACTGCCCTGGGTCCGTGTAGGACATGTGCGACGAAGTGACAAGCAACAGCTCTTCGTGCTTGACTGCTTGGGTCTAAACTCGCCGATCGCTTGAATTCGCTGCATCTCGTGGCCATTTTGGCGAAAGCTTATCTGGTGTTCTTTTCCCACCCACCTTAACCGGTTTATGTCCTCTGCTTTCGGCCCGTGAAACGGTCGGTCCTCACGAATCTCGAAGAAGTTTGAGTCAGAAATGCGAGATCCCGATTTGACAGATGTCGAACAACGTCGATATCGCAGACTTCGCTATCGCTTTCAAACCAGTTGCCAAACGTTGCCAAAGCATTGCGTGCTCAGGGATCTACGGCCACCGCTCGATCGGCGTCTGCGGTCTTGTTGTGCATGTGCCCTAAGCTTTTCACCCCAAGACCTAACGACTTATAAGCCTCTGGGACTTGTCAGCTTTGCGATTCTGGAGGCGGCATGGTGCAAGACAACGCACACCTCCATGTTTGCCATCGTGGAGACCATCCCGTTCGACGTCTCCTGCTGGCCTTTGGGTTTTGGGGTGTAGAGGCTTCCCAGAGAGCCCAGTACCCCTTAATTATTTAATTAAGGAACATACCTCAAATTATGCGGGGCTTCATATTTTGATTTAAGCTATATTCCTTAATTAAGGGTTATTGGGCTCTCTGGGTTGAGGGCTTGAAAGCGTTTTAGGTTTTGGGTTGCCGGGTTTTGAGCATTAGGCCCGACAATCTACTTGGGTCAATCGTGTGCAGTGTCTTTAGGCCTGCGGTGATAACCACATGACGTCTTGCTTCTTCGCGGCATGATCGACTCGAGTCCGTGTGAGAGAGACTGAGAGGGCTGTAGTAGAGCTTTTTGGCTTTAGGGTTAGGTTCTGGGTTTCAGCTGCAGGAATTCCAAATTAGAAACCCCGAGGAAATAGTACCTAGGTTACAATACAAGTCGTGAGCACTTACCTTGGTAGCCTCATGATGGTACTCCCAAATCCATGCAAAACTGTGCTGCTAAGTCCGATGACCTTGCAAGCAGGCGACTCTAATCCGGGAACCCTCAACGCTGAACCTCAAGCCCTCAACCCTGAACCGCTCTAAACCCTACACGTTTCTCTCTCAAGCAGCCCGAATATCTATGCCGGCTGAGAAAGATTCGCAGGGCCTAGGTTTACTTCTGTTGAAGGGTCGTTTCTAGGGCTTGACAAGATGCTTGCTAGGGCCTTATACGGGATTTATAGAGCACATCCCTACTTGTAAGGAGTATCACTTGATCTCGGCATTTGGGAGTCTTCAGGTAGGTCGTCACTCTGCTCCTCACAAAAAGGCAGTTGGGTTTAGAATCTAGGACCTAGAGTAGACCCTTGTTCCTTTTTTTGGGGTTCAGGTTCCCTTATGAGCCCCTGTAAACCAAAAAAGGGGCAGTTTATTCCTAGGTTACTCTTGGGCCTAGGAATTCAGCCTTCAGGGTTTTAATGTCTTACGGCTCAGGGCATTTAGTGACCCTAGTCTCTAGTAGCCCAGAGGCTCCAAAACCCCTTAATTAAGGAACCTACCTTAAATTATAGTAGGAACCCGAATATGATTTAAGGAACCTTCCTTAATTGAGGAACATACCTTAAATTATAATGGGAACCCTAATATGATTTCAGGAACATTCCTTAATTAAGGGGTTTTGGAGTGTCTAGTAGTTTCGGGGTCTAGGAGTCCGAGGAAGCCTTGAGATATGTAGCGGTTTATACTTCCCTAAACCCTAAAGCCTAAACCACTAAACCCCTAACCCTAAAACCCTAAACCCTAACTAGAGCATCCGAGGTCCTTTGGGAGACGAACGCCAGCAAGTTGAACTTTGGCATGCCATTGTCAGTCCAAGCAGCAGTCAGCATTCGTCATCGTCGGGGTGGTTGTAGGTAGACATAGCTATGAGTGTGACCAGAGTGATGAAAAGCCTATGTAAGCAAGGATTACAAAGTGCAGAAGAAGCATATCTCGTGCTTGAGGCGGTAAGGCTGTCACGATTTTATGATGGCGGGGTTCGAGGGTAAGCTTATCTTCAGAGTTTACAGATGTTGGCTGGGATGGTTCTTTGGCATCGAGGCATGGCAGCGCACACTCCTCAAGGAAACAACAGACCTTCAGCCACGAAGTAGAGCAGCAGAAAAGGGAGGCTACTGTTCCACAGCAAGCAAAACACACTGCAGTTGGGCGCTTGGGCTGGAGAGCTTTGGTAATTAATATATGGGCCTGATTAATTACCAATTACCAATACTATCTTGGGGCGTTCTTATTGTAATTATAGTATAGTATCCCCGAAAACCCTATTCTAATTAATTTTTATGGCCACTATATTGCCGGGCTCGAAGTTCGGAGCTGGATCGCTTTCGTATAGTCTGCGGGTCGCCTCCCACGGATGGGATTCCACACAACCTAAGCATATCCAAGCCCTGAACCTTGAGGGTTTGGGGATAAGGGTTTCGGGTTTAGGGGTTTAGGGTTTAGGGTTTAAGATAAGGTTTAGGGTTTAGGGTAATCCCCAAATAGCCTACCTTTTTAAGGACTTATGTAAGGAAATCAGAATAGGGAACCCTAAAAAGGTAGGTTCTTTAGGGTCCAGGTAGGGTAATCCCTGCACCCCTGAAGAGTTTTGAGCATGTAGGCTTTTGGGTTTTAAGCCCTGCACTGAGAGTGCTTGACACCATTTAGGGTTTAGCGTTATCACTAAACACGTACCGGACGAAGGTCTTCAAGCATCAGCTGAATACATCCTCCAACCACCCCTCAACAATGGCAACCGAAGAAGCCCTGCAAGAACTTTTGCAAGTTCTCTGATAAAGCCAACGCGTGTCATCACGGACCTTCATTTTCAGAAATGCCAGCAGGTGCATGGTCGATTTGGTTCTAAATCTTCAACCCTCAGCCCTGCACCGTTCAAATATCGCGCAACAACTAAAACCTAAGTCCTTGTGCCGACAAACAAAAACCTCTAAAGCCAACATCCCCCTCACCATAAGCAAAGTGCAGACACCAAGGCCCTAAACCTTAAAGCTCAGGAATGCCAGCGGTTACATGGTCGTGTTGGCCATCGTGATGATCGTCCTCTGCTTCGCTGGGGTGGCGACTCGATGGCTCAGGGTTTGGTCTTTACGGTTTCGATCTTGCAGGTGAAGCGGTTTTCGGTGCGAGTTTAGGGTTTCAGGGTTTAGGGTTTAGGGTTTAGAGGTTTAGGGTAGTATAGGACATCTAACTCTTGATATTGGAGGAGCTAAGGAGCCAGGGATGATGATAATCCCCAGCTAAAGAGCCAAGGAAGCCCCGCAAGCCACTGGTTAGGTGGAGTTTCGAGGGTGAGCTGGTTGTAAGAGAGGGCTTCTTGAGGGCTTGGTTGTCTCCCTGGCGCTTAGTAGGGAATGGGGGGATGGATCACTAAAGTCGTCCCTATATAATCCCCAACAATCGTTCCCATAAGCCCTTCCCCCATTCCCTACTTAAGACCCAGACAGTTTTGGGTTTGAAACCCGAAACCCCTAAACCCTAACCCCTAAACCCCTAAACCCTAAACCCCCAAACCTACTAAGAACCAGACAGTTGTGAAGGAACGAGTTGGGGTTCTGAGGGGAGGTTTATGTGTTGCAAAAGGGCCACATTATATTTCTTATGAAGTCTAGGAGTTGTTGAGGAAGTGGTTTTACTAAATGGCTTCAGAAAGGTCTATGGAGTTGTTGGGGTGGATTGTTTTGTGCTGAATGGTGTGAGGACTTTTAGACGGGTTTCCGCAGGGGTTCTGTCAGGATTAATAGGTGGTTTATGACCGGTGTGTTCTGATCAGGGTTTCATGAGGTTAAGGGTTCAGGGCTTGCTTCAGCCTCACCCCTTGACTTTGAAGCCAAACCTTGACGTCAACTTCTAAATCCTTAACTGAACTCCACAGTGCCAAAGGTTCATCCTAAGATGAGCCTTAAATGGCCGAAGAGCATTCGAACTACCTGGAAACTCTCATAATTCAAGGTAGGTATATAGTAAACACTAAAAAGGTGCAAACCGGATTAAGGACAACTAGTGTTGGGATTCCCTATACATTACTCTTAAGGGATCGGTTTCCAACTTTTGAGCTTACTGTAGTGTATATATATATACACACCCTAAACCCTAAACCCTACATATATATATACATATATATATATATATATATGCTCACCCCCCCCCCCAATGAAAGACCGTCGTGGGGAAAGGAAGGGTGGTGTCCGCCCCCAGGCATCATCTGTCAACGGATAGGCGACAATCACCTCTCCCAAACTCAACTCCAAAATGTCCTTTTATATGGTTGGCAATTTTTGGAAATTGCTACGCATGCATGCAACGCTCCTAGTCCTAATCTTAATCTCAGTTCTGCTCTTAGTACAACTGTTACTGTTTGTAGTAGTCCTATTTGTAGTATCAGTGTTAATATTAGTATTAGTTTCGTGGCAGTATTGATATTAGGAAGAGTATTGGTTTAGTATTAGCATAAGTATTAGTATTAGTACTAGTATTCGTATTATACCTAGTAGTAGTAGTAGTAGTAGTAGCATTAGTATTGGTACTAGTATTAGTATGAGCATGAGTATTAGTAACTAGTATTAATTTAGTGTTAGTATCAACATGTCTTGTTCTTAGTTCTAATCTCAGTATCACTGTTATTGTTTGTAGTAGTCCTAATTCTAGTATCAGTGTTAATATTAGTAATGGTTTGGTGGCAGTATTGATATTAGGATGAGTATTGGTTTAGTATTAGTATTGGTATTAGTATTAGTGTTAGTCTTCGTATTCGTGTTGAATATAAGTATACATGTCAGTAATAGTAAGTATGAACTAGTGTTTATGTTCGTGTTGGTGTTAGTGCCAGTGTCAATGTCAATGTCAGTACTACTACTCATAGTATTAGTTTCAGTCTTAATGCTGGTTTTAGTATAAGTTTCTTATTCGCAGAAGAGGTAGTATTAGTATCAATATTAGAATTAGTTTTGATATGTGAGTATACTGATAGATTCGTATATTAACAGCTTAATATACCAATACATTAATGCATTCGAACAGTAATACATTTGCATGGTTTTATATTCGTATATGAATATATCAGTACATTGGTGCATGAGTACATTAGTATATTGGTGCCTTATGGTATTCGTATACTAACATATTAGTACACTAGTACATTATCATAGTGGAATTGTACGACATTTGCCGTGTTCCTACATGACCTAATAGCTTATAGGTATATCAATATGTTGGCAAAAATAACATGTCAGTATACTTGCATGTTACAGTATTCGTATATTAGTATATTAGCATTTTTAGTGATAGTGTTAGTGCCAGTGCCAATGGCGATGTTAGTTTTAATCAGTCTTCATGCTGGTTTTAATATCAGTTTAATATGCGCATCAGTGCTAGTATTCGTGTCAATACTAGAATTAGTTTTGATATGTTAGGATACTGATAGATTCGTATATTAACAGCTTAATATACCAATACATTAATATAAACGAACCGTAATATTTTTGCAACCTCTATACTCGTATTCTCCTAGTATATTAATATATTCGTACAGGGGTGCATGAGTACATTAGTATATTGGTGTATTATTATCTTCGGATATTAACATATTAGTACATTAGTATGTTGGTATGCCACTACATTTACTATATTCGTATATTATCTAATAATTTATAGGTGTATCCATATGTTGCTATCGTATATTACAGTAGTCGTATCTTACAAAATTAACATATCAGTATAGTACATTCATACATTAAAAAGTAGTATATTGTTACATTGGTATATGGGTATATGAAAAATCCTGATATATTATATTCGTACACGAATGCATTGATATATGTGTACTTTCAGATAGTGGTATGTATATTTATGTACATTAGGCAGGTGTCTGTTCGTATTGGCATTAATATCATTATGAATATGATTTGTGGCATCCGTAGGAGTATTACTGTTCATATTAGTATTAGCAGTATGCATATTCGTATTAGCATTATTATAAGTGTTAATATTAGTATTAATGCTGGTATTATCTTGAAAATTCACCAAATTATCAATGTCAGTATTAGTATTGGTGATAGTATTATTATGATTAGCGAATATGGATTAGTATTCGTAGGAGTATCAATACTTATATGAATATTGATATTAGTGTGTATATATATATATATGCATATATATATATCGGCATTAGTACTAGTGAAACTATTAGCAATAATACTAATATTCATATGATGATGTGTATTCGTAGGAATATTTGTAGTAGTAGTATTACTCTTTACCTTCGAATTAGAATTCCACCAGTTCTCGAGCCGAAACGGGGGGGTTGCTTTGGAGGACTTTCCAAACAGTCTATGGGCAGGTGAAGAGGCCGTGACTGACACAAGGATGCAGCCAAAGCCAAAAAAACAAACAAACAAAGTTTCACGGAGAATGCCGGAACAGTTTTGTTTGTTTGGTGTTCTGGTTTGTTGGATTTGTTTGTTTTTTCGTTTTTTGGTTTTTACATAGCGAAACCAAAATACCAAAAAGACAAAACCAAAAAAACAAAATACCAAAACTGTTCCGGCATTCTCAGCGAAAATTTGTTTTTTTTTTTTTGTCTGGGTCTTGTGGTGGTTCCACAGACACGTGAAGCTTTGTTGTTTTGGCTTTTTTGATCTCGGTCTTCTGGTGGTTCCACAGACACGTTCGGAGGGCTCAAACTCGATACCCCGGAAAAAGCACGAACGCGCCTGTGCGAGCGATGTTTTGAAGGGGATGGTCTGTCATGGGGGGGACCATATATATATATATATATATATAGATATATCTATATATATATATATATATGGTGCCGTGTCGCCGCCTCGCATGCCCC